>JAJPUD010030050.1:0-13436 GCA_023553655.1 Myrmecobius fasciatus
TTTAAATTTTGTAGACAATTATATTTTTAATAGCAACACAAAGTAGAGAATGAATTCTTTCTTGGAATCCCAAATGTGTGTGCCCTCCCAAATACATCTCTTGAAAAACAAAACAAAAAACAAAAAAAACAAACAAACAAAAAAAAATATTCCATAGAGCCAGCAAGACAGTACAATGGGAAAATGCCTAACTCTAGACACAGAAGATTTTGTTTTATATCCCATCTCTTATATTTAATACTCAGAGATGACCTTCTCATTTCCATATAATATTAAAGCAATATTAAATATTGGTTTTCATCATCATTATTGCATCATATTGAAGAGTGCTACACTTGGAGTCAAGAAGATCAAGATTTAAATCCTGCCTCAGACATTTTCTTGCTGCATGACCCTGACAAACAACAATATCTCAGAATCTCAAGCGATGCTCTAAAAAGGAATGGCTTATTCAGATTTCCTACACTAAAAGCAGCTTATCCATGCTTCAGGAGAGAAAACATGCAAATTAATTAATACAAAATTAGATTCGATCATCAATCAGTACTTTCCTCCATTGAAGAATGCTAGAATTAACTGTGTTCTATTTCCCTTTAACCATGATAAATGTTTATATTTATACTTTTGATGTATATATGGATTTTTTAAAATAAATATGGGTATCTCTTTAGTGGAGATTCAGAAAATGATACCGTAGCATGAGCAAGAATTCAGAGCCTTTCTCTGGAAGCCCAATCTAACTATAGTTTTTTGTTGTTGCTGTCATTCATAGGAAGTCACTTCCTTATGTTGATAACAAGACAATATCCAGTTGCCCTAATAAGTCCAAATCACTAAGCCAAAACAAATTACATTACATGGTACAGAAAAACTGGCAGATGTTGTTGCTGAACACCTAGCAGTCATTTTTTTTTTAACATCTTGAAGTTACAGTATGGGCGTTAGATAAAAAAAAAAGTACAAATCTCATGATTGGGGGAAAAGAAATAGAATGAAGAGAATGGTAGTTGAAATAACGTGAATGAATTTGACTTTGGTTCTTGGTAAGGTTCCAGATTATACTATGAATGGTCCAGTTAGTAAATATATCAGTGGGAGAGATAACAAGGGGCCAATATTACTTTACCAATAAACAATCATGTCAAGCTAATCTTGTTTCCCTTTTTGGCAAGGATATTACCTGGGGAGATCAGAGGAGGGCTAGGGATATAGTTTACCTGAATGTTAGCAAAAACCTGACAGTTCCCTATTCTAGCAGGTATGGGAAGGTGAAGAAAAAAGGAGAATATTGTGGTGCTATGATGTTTAGTGACTCGTCCTTCCCTCTCTCACAGATCACACTGAGCAAAAATATTGGTTTCCAGTTTTCCCTTCTTGAATGACTTTCTTTCTCATCACTCCCTAAGCTCTGCACTGTGTAGGAATGGTTTTTCTTTCAAACCAATCAAGGGTTTGAATGACAAATATGACAGAGGGAGGAACCAAGAGTAATGGATATAAAGTACAAAAAATCTAGGTTAGGCTTGATATTGGGGGTGGGATATAAAACTTGGAAGTGTTCCAAAGTCAAACCATTCAAATGGCCCTAATAGTTGGTCACTTGTCTCTTTGGATGTCTTTAAATAAAGACAACCACTTGTGAAGTCTTTATGTTGTGGATTTCTTTAGGATATGGGTTGAATGAGATAGTCCTTAAAGTCCAATGCAACTCCAAATGTCGGATTTTCTAAAATGAATGATAATTGTCTTCAAACATTTGAAGGGTTGATATCTGAAAAAGAGATTTGACTTGTTCTTTGGGCTCCACAAGGCAAAATCAGCAATGATGAAGATAAGTTATATAAGAGGAGGAGTTTCCTAAAAATTGGGTCTATCCAAAAATTGAATGAGCTACCTGAAGAATTGATGGCTTTCCTCTTATTAAAAGATTGCAGGAAATGCTTTGTGATACATGTCATTTTGAGGATATTTTTTGCATATGGGTTAGGATACATGACTGTTTAACTCTCATCCAAATGTTAAATCTATCAGACCATCATTTTGTGTTATTTTAATTAGGAGAAACATCATGCTACAATAGGAAGAACTGAGGGGCAGAAAACATGGGTTATCTTCCAAACTGTATCTTCTTGGTTGACTTCTCAGCTATAACTTCAAGAAAGAAACAATCTCCTTATTCTAAGAGAGGCCTTAACAGCCCTCAAATGTTGTGATTCTATATGAAATAAATGTCAAATGCCAGAGTTTCTTTTGCAACTTGGAATATTCTAAAAATGATGTTTTATGACTCAAAATGGTAAATGCAATCTACATCTAGAGACAAAATTAGAGTCTGAATGCAGATTGATGCATACTATTTTCATTTTTTGTTGGTTTTTGTTTTTTATTTGTCAGTTTTTTTGTTTATGATTCTTCTTTTACAATGCAATTAAAGTGGAAATATGTTTAACATGATTGTACATGTACATGTACATGTAACATGATTATCTGTTATCTTGGGGAAGAAAGAGGGAAGAGGAAGAAGAAAAATTTGGAACTCAAAGTTCTACAGAAATGAATGTTAAAAACTATTTTACATGTAACTGGAAAAATAATATTAAGTAGAAGAATGATGTTTTACTTTGGCAGCAGCTGCCATGTAGAATTCTGCAACTCTCAAGCCCACTTCCAAATTGTCTCAAGCAATCGTTTCTACTCACATCATCTGTGGTATAATTAAATCTACTATGAAAAAAGTCTCAATATCTCCCTATTCACTCAGATAAAATGCAAACTTCTAAATTGAGAATTTAAATACTGGATAATGTAAATCTCACTTCACTTTCCAATTCTGTTTCATATTATTCCTTTTCACATAGTCTCCATTTGTCCAAAACTGGCCACTATTCATTTTCCCTAAAGCATTCACATTTAAAATTCATTCCATCCTCCCTTTACCCTAGTTTCCTGCAAAATACAAACAGGTGCCACCTCCTCTATGAGGTCAAAAAAGGTAGAGGGCTAGATCTGTAATCAAGAAAACCTAAATCAAAATTCAACCACAGGTACGCTCTAACTGTGTGGCCCTGAGTAAGTAACAACCTCAAATCTGCCTCAGTTTCTTCAACTGTAAAATGGAGTAAATAAAGGCACTTACTTCCTATGATTACATGAGGACTAAATGAGATTAGATTTGTAAAGTGATTTACAAAATGTCTGGCCCATAATAGATATTTAATAAATGCTTATTCCCTTTCCTACCCAGCCAACCCCACCCACTTGACATCTCCCTTCCACTTAAAATCAGTTCACACTACTTTGTGCATGTTTTGTATTAATTAATTTACATGTTATTTCTCCCGAAGAATATAAGTTCATCAAAGGTAAGGACTATTTTAATTTTATACTTGTATTCCTGGCACATAACATATGTCTTGCACATAGTAGGCACTTAATAAAATTTTGCTGAATTGAATTAAAAATGCTCAAAAATGTTGCTGCAGTGTGCCTAATTCAAAAGTTGCTTTTCATGTGGCACCCAAATTTATAACCAGACAGCCCAAAATCTACATATATACAGTGCTGATTGATAGTGCCTCCTTTAGGAAGCACAGGTATCTTCTGCACAATTCACAAGCATCCAGTATTTCTACTCCAATATGCCCACCATGATTTATTAGTTCATCCTTGCTAATATTATCACAAATCCACTGAGTTGCAGCAATATATGGGAATATCATACACAGTCAAGGGGTTTGTATTGTCATTGTTCCCATGGGCTATACACCTAAATCCTCTCATTCCACTCTCACTGAATCCTTAAAGACAAAATATATAGCCAAGCTTTAGTATCTATGCAAAAAAAAAAAAATGAGGTGGTAGGACCATTTTAGGAGGCTATAGTATTGAATCTCTCTGGCATTAGAAATACCGTGATTTCATCTTTCTGACATTCAAATCTGAAGGGAAATTCCCTTAGATATCAAATGGGTTTTATTGTCTTAGTGCTGGAGGACAGCTTAGAGGTCATTCAGCTCCACCCCATCATTCCACAGGAGGAAAAGGAGCATAAAGGATTGATAGGAATTTGCTGAAAGTGCTATAGGCAATAAGTAGGATACCGAGGATTCAAATACAAGTCATTTAACTGCAGACCCAAAGACCTTTTCACTCTATCATGCTCTCAATACATCTCAATACAACCCCAAACAAAAATTACCTCTCAAGCTAATTAAACCCCATGCTAAAAAAAAAGAATAAAAATACTGTGATAAAAATGTCATTCAAGTTTTCTAGTTAGACATTTCAGACATGATTTTTAAACAATAGCTTTTTAGTTTCAAAATATATGCAAAGATAGTTTTCAACCTTCACCCTTGTAAAATTTTGTGTTCCAAATTTCTTCTCCCTCCCTTCTTCCCACCCCTTCCCCTAGATGGCAAGTAATCCAATACTTGTTAAACACGTGTAGTTCTTCTATACATATTTTCAGAATTATTATGCTGCACAAGAAAAATCTGATCCAAAAGGCAAAAAAATGAGAAAGAAATCAAAAAGCAAGCAAACAACAAAAAGGTGAGGATATTATGTTGTGATCCACACTCAGTTCCCACAATCCTCTTTCTGGATGCAGATGGCTCTCTCCATCACAATATCATTGGAACTGACCTGAATCATCTCCCTGTTGAAAAGAGCCATGTCCATCAGAATTGATCATCATATAATTTTGTTGTTGCCGTGTATAATGATCTCTTTGTTCTACTCATTTCACTTAGCATCAGGCCTTTCTGAAAACATCCTGCTGATCATTTCTTATATAACAATAATATTCCATAACATTCATATACTTATGACATCCACTCAGTTTCCAGTTCCTTGCCTCTACAAAAGGGGCTGTAACAAACATTTTTGCACCTATAGGTTCTTTTCCCTTTTTTGTGATTTGGGGATACAGGCCCAAGAGAGATACTGCTAGGTCAAAGGATATGCACAGTTTGATATGCCCTCTGGCCATAGTTCCATATTGCTCTACTGAATGGTTGGATCAGTTCACAATTGTACTAACAATGTATTAATGCCCCAATTTTCCCATATCCCCTCCAAAATCGACCATTATCTTTTGCTATCATCTTAGCCAATCTGAGTGGTGTATAGTGATACCTCAAAGTTGTCTTAATTTGCATTGCTATGATCAATAATGATTTAGAAAATTTTTATATGACTAGAAATAATTTTAATTTCTTCATCTGAAAATTGTCTTTCATATCCTTTCACCACTTATCAACTGGAAAATGGCTGGTATTCTTATAAGCTTGAGTCAATTCTTTATGTATTTTAGAAATGAGGCCTTTATCAGAATCATTGGATATAAAAATTTTACCTGTTGTCTGCCTCTCTTCTAATCTTGTCTGCATTGGTTTTGTTTGTACAGAAACTTTTTAAATTTAATATGATCAAAATTACTCATTTTGTATTTCATAACGTACTCTAGTTCTTCTTTGGCCACAAATTCCTTCCTTCTCCACAAGGAGATCTGAAAGGTAGTCTATCCTTAGTTTTTCTAACTTGCTTATAGTATTTCTCTTTATCAGATAAGATTTTTCAAAAGCTGATGTAATAAAATGATTCTTGTAAGGATCAATCACATTCATGTTCTGAGAGAGCATTATTCAAAGGAGTAAGAGATTAAACAATAGCAAGGGTTATACTTCTATGTATTCCCATCAATCAAGCTAATTTTTGTTATGGAACATAAAAAGTGTCACTACAATATGTTAAGTTGCTCATATACCTAATCAAAGAGTCCAATTTAAGATATTTGTGACATCATTTTGAAAAAAAAATTGAGTAATAGATAAACTAAGCAGAATCAGAAGAATACTAAAGACAACAACCATCAGTTGGTAATCAGATGGATCTATGATCCATATTTATTGGGAGGTGGGCTCTCCAATGATGCAGAAATCAATTCCATATCCACCCATGCTTTCTGGCTCTTGTCTATATCCTCCCAAAAATTCACCCCAGCAAGAACTTCTACAAGCCTTTGATATTGTCCTAATATCTTTGCATTGCCAGTCATTGATGTTCATCACTAACTCTCTGGAGGGTGCAGGGTTACTAGTCTTGCTGCCATACAAAAACACTGGGGGAAAAGTTTATATCAAATACAACCAGGTAATAAAGGCAACGGGAGTGACTAAGTGGCACATCGGATAGAGCACTGACTTGGAATCAGGAAGATTCCTCTCCTGTGTTCAAATTCAGCCTCAGACACTTGCTAGCCGTGTGACCTGGGGAAAAAACCACTTATCCTTGTTTCCCTCAGTTCCTCAACTGTAAAAATGAACTGGAGAAAGACATGGCAAACCACTCCAGTATCTGTGCCAAGAAAATACTAAATAGTGTCACAAAGAATTGGATATGATTGAAAAATGACTGAACTATGAAGGCAACACTGAAAGGGAACTAAATTCTGATGGACCATAAGGGACCATTTAGGTCCAGGAGAAAAGGTGCAGCCTTCTTTTCTAAAAAGAGAGGGGGAGGAGATGCTTGAAGTTTAGACTGTTCTTTATGCTGTTAGATGTGGCTCTAGGGTTAAATGATTATGCTTAGCTTATGTCAATGTTGGGTTAAAGTGGTAGGTGGTAGAGGGTTTTATTCTTGGAAATAGCAATAATTAAAACAAAAAAAGAAGTAATAAAATAAAATTTAAAAATATTATGGACACAATGCAAAAAAATCTATGTAGGTAATTATTAAATTAAAGAAATGGAGAAAGGAAAAATTAAAGGATAACAGAGAGGCAGAAACAATAGGAAAAATACATTTGTTAGATACAGAAACAGAGAGAAAGAGAAACACTAAAAAACAGTGAAACACAGTAAAGGAGAGCCAGAGAAGGACTCGATCACATCTGTGTAAATGATGTGCCTGCACTCACATACATATCACATCTACTCACATCCCCTTCACCCACACACACAAATAGAGAGAGACAGACAGAAAGACAGAGAGTCAGACAGAGGTGGGGGGGAGAATATTATGAATCAAACTTGGGATCAGCATCCTGAAAAGAGTGCCCTTGTTTCAAATTAGAAGACTTGAATTCAAATCCTGGTTTCACCATTTACTATCCATGCCAGCAAAGCACTTAAATCTAAGTCTTAGCTTCATTTATAAACAAGTAGATTTTCCCTGAGTTCTCTTCCAGCTATAAATCTATGTTCCAGGATCCGATGAGACAACCACATTTCACCATTCTGTGTCTGTGCTCAGAATAAATATAAGCTAACTTTGGATCAGAAGGCTTTTCTATTTGGGCAATATATGTTGAAATTTACCAGATCATTTCCAGGTGTCTACTGAACTTTGTGAGTCGTAGACTCAACAAAAATGATCTATACTCAGGGTAATGACCTAGTTTCTAAATAGCCATAGCCTTAAATGAGTCCTCCTCACTCCTGGAGGAAGGAATTCAGTTCTTTATTACCTCCATTCAAAAAAATAAAACTTGATTACCAGCAAATGTGTCCATAAAACTACCAATCAGTTAGCCTCTTACTGGTGCAATTAAGCATCCACTCAAAATCGTAATGTGATATAACATGAAATTGATCTCAACCAGGATTTATTGCAGTAAATGAGCCTTTGGAAAATCTCCTAGGTAGTGTTCACTTCATAGCTTTGCATTCCCAAAGAAGCTAAAAGAGCACTTGGATAATTGATAAAGAGAATAAGTACAACTAGATACACTTTCTTTAAATAAGAGGCTGTTTGGGAGAAAAGGTGTAAGTGATTGAGAGAATTATGCAAATTTTCATATATGAGATAATTCTTGAGTTGCATCTTGAAGAAAGAGAGGTATTTATGAGATAAAAGGGAAAAGCTAAAGCATTCCAGGTATAGCACCTCCTTTTTTAGTAAATTTTAAAGAGGGAAGTTAATTTTTTTAAGCTATAAAAAATTGAACTATCATAAGAGGCAGGAGACACAGCAGAAGGAGAACAAAGGTATATTTCAGAAAGAACATATACACTGTAACTGTGAGCTCCAGTGACCAGTTTGCTGGAAGAGAAAGTCATTGCTATTTCAAACTGAATAAAGAAATTAAGACCTTGCTAAACTCACTAACTCACTTAAGGAATGACCTGACAAGACAGAATTTGCTGCCACATTGGGACTGGTTAAATCTATCCCTCCTCTACTTCCTCTTCTGCCTCCATCCTCTTTTCTTGGTAAACAAGAATCACTTGACATTAAAACTTGTTAATTTCTTGTATTTCTAAAATGAAGTATGTCTTCAGATAAAGATAAGATGATTTTTTAAATTTTTGTTGAATAATTGTTACCCACAAGACTATAGGAAAAGGCAAAGGGAATCTCCCTTTCCCTTTTTTACTTCTTCCTTCCCCTCCTCCATCCATAAAGAAGGAATTCAAATAGAAAAGAAGAAACAATTTGCTTTTCTCTGTTGGGGAGTACATACATTTTTATTTATTTTTTGCTTTTATTAGCTCTGACATTTAAAAAATATTCCATCTCCATGTTAATGTCCACTGCACTTACCCATCCCACTAGATAGCTTATGAATATTAAGGCTTTTTCCAGTGAAACTGGCTAATTTGAAAGATTTATGACTTGCTCTTTGGTGCCTGGCTACATATTGACATAATGGATCAATAATGTGACTCCTTGAGATTTGATGCTTAGAACATATTATTATTATTACTATCACATTATTAATATGACAAGATTAATAGTGGATTAATACTAGAAGTAGACAGTCATTATGAGTATAAGGTTATTGAAAATGTTTTAAGCATAATTTACAAGGTTAGGGGGATGCCAGAGGAGCCTATGTAGGGATGAATAACATAGCCATGAGGGAGAGCCAGTACAAAAACATGGAGCCAGAAACTTGAATGCCATGTCAGGATCATTTGGAAGACAAATTGGGCTGGTTTGCAGAGTGCAAGAGAGTGATCAATGTCCAATGTTAGGGCCAGATTGTGAAAAGCTTTAAAAGCTCAGTAGACAAAGTTAGATTTCATCAAGAGGCAATAGGGAATCAATGAAGTAAAGAATAGAGACAGATCTGAATTTAAGGAAAATCCCATTGGCAGGTGTATGAAAAATTGACTGGATTAGAAAGACACTAGATTGAAAGAGAGCAATTAGGAGTCTGCTGTAATAATTTAGGCCTATGAATAAATGGAAGAGGTAAGATATAAGATACATTATAAAGATAGAAGGGGAAAGATTTGGCAGCTGATCCACAAAGTAATTTTCTGCCTTCTACCAAAATAGCAAAAATTAAACAAGCTATGTAAATTAGTGATCATGATTGCAATACATGCTAATTCTCTTTGGAAGTTTGTTCTTTATTAAGAGAATGGAAACATGCATGCATTAGTAATGATACATCCATTTGACCTATATTCTGTTGCCATTTAATACCTGCACTTGCATACATATAATTATCACTTATATCGTTTACTATTTTGTTTTGCTGGTTTTTGTCAGGGGATCTTGTTTTTCTCTAAATCTCATTTAACACTAGTCACCCATATATCTCTGGAGTTTGGTGCATTTTTCCTTATAATACCTTGATATTCTATCACATTTAAGGATAATGGGCTTTTTTTGTTTAGCCTTCTCCCAATCATAAGAAAAAAGTTTGTTTCAGGTTCTTTTCCATTATGAATGTTTCCTTATTAATTTTTGCACAGATGGATTTTTTTTCCTTTGTTTATAAGTCATAGACTCCTTGGTCAAAGAGTAGGACTGACTTTCTAACTATTCTTGAAAAATGCCATGTTGTCTTCCAATACGGTTAGACCAATTCACTGCTCTAGCAGCAATGAGTTGGTTTTCCTGTTTTCCAGTTGTCTTGTCAACAATGGATTTTCCTGTCTTTGATCATCTTTGCCAATTTGGAATGAACAAGGTGTTTTAATTTTTAAAAGCCCCATTTCATATGAGAAATATTGAGGCAATAAAAAAAGAATGTAGAAGTGCAAAATCTACGAAGGAATGATTAGGTTCCAGCATAGCTTAAAAGAAAAAGGCATAAGGGAGGTAATAAAATTAATTAACACTTCTTAGAAAGGAGCAACACAAATAAACATTCTCAAAATATAAACATGCATGGGGAGGTGTTGGGAGAATTCTGAAGGAAACTCAAGAAAAGGATAAAGAAAAAAAAGGTTAATAAAATTAAACTCAAGGAATTTGGATTAAGGGAGGATAATGTAAAGAAGGAAGAAGAATTTGTGGGAAGAGATTTAAAGTAAGTAATGGAAATAAAACTTGATGTTTCTGTGGAGCTAGCCCAGAGATATCTGCACTTCAGACAGGTTAATCCCCAGCCTGGGGTCTTTCTTCAATTTGGATTGTATTAGGAAGACCCTCATTCTGTCCCAATATTTTTCACCAATCTATATTCACCGTCAGGTGCAAATTTATTCTATTTGTGGGAGAAATCTGGAGACCTTGAAAATTATCAACCTACTTCACCATCTTCCCAAAATCCTCCCTCAAATTTTACTGCATTTCAAGGAGTTACCCTCCTAAAGCCAGGGAATACAATGATTGTTTCAAAGAGATAAGTTATGAAAGTTAATGTGGTCAAAAGAAAGAAATAAGGCAACTACTATACACTTAACTATATCTGAACAGACTTGAGAAGATATTATATTTGAAAAATAATTGGTAATATCTGAAGAATAATATGAAAGAATATTCTCAGCATCGCATGATACCTTTATTTTAAAAAGCTTGTTGTACTAAGAATAAAGAAATAACAAATGAAAATGTCAAAAATATGAAAACATCTTTTAGAAGTCTTAAAACATTTAAATAATAATGAAGGAAATGCTATCATTTAAGGACCAAAAATGCTGTTTGGAAATTGTAAAGTGGCAAAGTTATATTCATGTTAGTGAAAACAAAACAAAACCAAAACTTCATTAACAAATAGAAACTTCCAAAAATGGAAGTCATCTCTCTTAAAGATGATTGATTTCCCAACTTGTGATGTTATTGAGAGCACTGGTGGGATTCTTTTCAAAGTCTGACATTCTGCTCCTTGGATAAAATGGTAGTTTAATGGGATCTCTAGTCTTGTATTCCTTTTTAACAATGTCTTTGATTGGAATGAGAAAATCCTTTACTTCATCTCAGTGCTTGAAGACTGCCTATACTTTAAACAAATATACTCTCGGGGGCGGAGCCAAGATGGCAGAGTGAAAAGGTGACTTTCTGCCTCTCCTCTGATCTTCTCTCAAATCAACAATAAAATAAGCCTCTGAACTGATCTTCAAGTCAACGAACTCAGAAATATTTGGGCACGGCTCTCTGGATAACTTCATATCAGGTTAGTCTGACTCAGACAGAGAGATAAATAGACTACTCCTGTGTAGGCCGGAAGTGAGGGTGGGACTCAGCTCAGGTCAGCTCTTCCTGGCAGAAGCTCCAAACTCCAAATTCCAAATTCCAAACACCTGGAGTTTATCTGAGGCACTCGGGACACTCTGCCCTGATTGGGGGACAGGTGTTCTGGCAGACTTGCCTTGTTTAAGGAGTAATTCGGGCTTAGTCCTAGCCCCCACCAGCCCAGCACCTTAAGTCAACTGGCCAAAGCGCCCCAGGGCAAAGCGTTCCAGCCCCGTTTTTTTTTTTTTTTTTCCCTACCTTAAAGAGATATCCCTGCTGTCTAAAAAAATGATGAAGAAGCAAAAGAGAGCTCTCACCATAGACAGCTTTTATCAAGGCAAAGAAGCATTGACCCCAGATCCAGAGGTTCCTTTAGACAAAACTCAAGAGAAAATCAGCAAGGACCATCACTGGTCCCCTTTTCAAAAGGCCTTTCTGGAAGATTGCATAAAGAACCTCAAAAGAGAGCTGGAGGATAAATGGGAAAATAAACTGAAATCAGTGCAAGAAGGATACAATATCTTGCAAGAAGGATATGATGCCCTGCAAAAGAGATATGAAAAGGACACCAATTTATTAAAAAATAAAATTAGTGAAGTGGAAAAAGAGTGCAATGAACAAATTGGCCAGTTACAAAAGGAGCTTAAAAAGGTAACTGAAGAAAACAACACTTTAAAAATAAGCATTGAACAAATGCAAGTGAATGACTCAATAAGACTTCAAGAATCAGTCAAACAAAAACAAAAAAAAATGAAAAATTAGAAGAAAATATGAAATATCTCCTAGGAAAAACAACTGACTTGGAAAATAGATCTAGGAGAGACAATCTAAGGATTATAGGACTTCCTGAAAGCCATGATCAAAAAAAGAATCTAAACACTATCTTCCAGGAAATCCTGAAAGAAAACTGCCCTGAGATTGTAGAATCAAAGAGCAAAATCACCATTGAAAGAATTCACCTATCACCTCCTGAAAGAGACCCCAAAATTAAGAACCCAGGGAATATTGTGGCTAAATTTCAGGACTATAGCACCAAGGAACAGATTCTGCTAGCAGCTAGAAAGAAACAATTCAAATACCGAGGATCAATAATTAGAATCACACAGGATCTGTCAGCCTCCACACTGAAGGATTGAAGGGCCTGGAACCAGATATTCCGAAGGGCAAAGGAACTTGGATTACAACCAAGAATAACCTATCCAGCTAGAATGAGCATTATCCTTCAGGGAAGAAGATGGTCATTTAATGATATAGGTGAATTTCACCTATTTCTAATGAAAAGACCCGATCTGAACAAAAAATTCGACACCCAAACACAGAACTCAAATATGCATAAAAAGGTAAAAAGGAAAGGACACTGGAGAACTTTATTTTTACTAGGGAGATACTCAAAGTTTGGGGGTATAATTAACTAGATATTACTTTGATAATATGAAAAAGAGAACTAGAGGGGAAAAGGTTGTCATACTGGGGAAAAGATGGAAAAGTGGGAAAATAAGATCTAAAAAGAAAGGAGGTAAAAACAAGGTAAAATCACTTGAAGAGGCAAAGAAAACCTAATATAATTGAGAGAAAGAGGGGAGGAAGATGAGCATTGTGTAAATCTTACTCTCATCAGGTTGGGCTCTAAAAGTGTATATCAGACATTTGATTTCACATAGAAACTTGTCTGTTGCTAGAGGGAAGTGGGAGGGAAAGGAGGAAAAGTAAGGGATGAACTAATAGAAGGGAAAATAGAAGAATCAGGGGAAAGGAATAAAAACAGGGGGTGGGGATCTAAAGGGTGGAGTATTGTTGGGGGGAGGGAGTCATCAAAAGAAAGTACTGAAGAGGCGGGAAGGGAGAAAGGGGAAAGGAAAGGGGAAAACATAACTTGGGTAAATAAGATGGCAGGAAATAAAGAATTAGTTATTCTAACTGTGAATGTGAATGGGATGAACTCTCCCATAAAGCGGAAGCGGATAGCAGACTGGATTAAAAACCAGAATCCCACAATATGTTGTCTACAAGAAACACAT
>JAJPUD010030051.1:0-13436 GCA_023553655.1 Myrmecobius fasciatus
CTATCCAGAGAAATATAGCATGTCTTCTTTTTATCTCAGCCAAAAAAGAAAAGAAAGAAAGGCTTAAGTTGCCAGACTGGGAGTCTTTTGTACACTTGTTCCATCCCAGTTTTGCAACCATAGAGTCTCTATTCTTATTATTTGGTAAATGGGGGAAATTGTCAAAGAACACCTGCATGAGCACTAGAATCCATGTAGGGATTTCATCAGGTTGAGCACACTGCACCTGTTTATAAGGGCTTAGATCTTACTAGTTTGCACTTTACACTATAAAAGAAAGTTGTGAAATATTTAAGATGGAAACTCTTACCAATACAGTTATCCCTGGCAACAGAAATATAAACAGAAACAGAATTCATAATTTTACTAAATTTTCCTCTTTTTTGAGGATATTTACTTGGAAATGAGTCTTTAGTCACATATGATATTCCTGAAACAACCTTCAAATCTGGACCAGATTTGAACAGAGGGAATAAAGAATGACCCAACTTGAATTGGACAATCAGAAAAGGAAGCAGAGAAAAATGTGGATAAAGAAGGTGCTATGATGTTAGAAATATGAAGCAACAAATTTAAGTTGGTAGAATTTATTGATGATGGTCTTCTCCCTTCCCCCATGACAATAAAAGAACTCAAAAGTATTCTTGTTGCCATATTATTGGGAAAAAAATAAAGTAGTTAAGAAGAGACTTTTAGTTTCCATTGCTAAATTTTAACTTTGTAATTTTCTTTTCTTATCAATGGTCATGTAGAGAGCACTAGTGATGACAATCAGACCAAGATGTATAGGTATCGACATCTAAAAAAAGAACTGAGGAAAGGCTTATAAGAGGATGCTGGGTCAGTTTTCAGTTTTCTTGCGATTATCTATGAAAGACTATGGGCAAGAATTGTTTTGGATAAATTTGTGGATAAGTTGTGGTTTAGAGGGGACAAGTACATTTCTGAAATCACAGATGTACTGAAATATATTGAAACGAACAAAAAAAAATTATATACTTATCTCAGGTTAGTAGTGAAAGAAGTTGAGCAGATAGCCTTTTCTTTGGGAGTTTTACTAAAGACTGTTAATGGACTTACTTACTAAAGATTAATGGACATATGGACAGAGAAAGGGCAGTAGTTACCCTCTGAGAATCTGTCTACTCAATAATTTTGCTTTGCTTCAGATTTATACTTGAAACCCAATGTTTAACTGAAAATATTAGACTGTTCTTTCTACTTTCATCTTAAATTTGGTGCTTGAGAATTTTATCAACTTCAAAACAGTGTTAATAACAACAATGAATTTCATAATTCTAAGAAGTGCTTTATATTGTCATCAGCACCTGAAATCCTGACTGAAGTAGTTGAGAGCAGATTAATGTCATGTGATCCTTTTGAAAAGGCCATTGGTGCTAGTTTCTCTCTGCTATATAAATGAGCCTCTAGTTTGCTAAGTGTCTCAATTATTGCTTTCTCTTGGCCTCTCAATTTTCAAATTAGTCCTTTAGGGGTTCTGGTAAACATGGCAGGAACGTGCGATTTGACTGTTTTGAATATAGTCTTAAAATAAATATGAATTTATAAATGTAAAAAGGTTTTTTATTTGTTAGGCAGCAGATGCCAGATAAAAGTTCTCTCTCATTCCCTCAGCTGTGATAATAAGGATTTTCTCCTGAATTTAGATTTGAATCCTAAGGCAGAGTTGGTACAGACACCTGACTACTGGCTGCAAGCAAAATGTAGGGACCTGCTGAAGTCCTAAGCAAACAATGTACTTCCATTTGTCCCTATTTGTCTTTACTATAAGGATATGACAAGTCAAATTTGCCTTCTAACTTCCACCAACCTATCTGCAAATAACAACTTTTCTGTCTTTTAAGTGAAAAGGTAGAACAGGAAAAAAAAAAGACAGCATAATCCATTGTTAAATGAATAGAGAAAGACAACTTATTGGTTGAATTTTAGTTTCTAAATGATTCATGTAGAAGGCATTAGAAAGGATTCTTGGAAGAGACCTTTCTTCATAATTGGCTGATAATCAACAATCAAGAAGCAGGTAATAACTTATTTGGCACTTCTCCCTTATTAGTGCCACAACCATAAAAAACAACTGCATTTTATTTTAATTTTACACTTTGGAATCTAGTGGATTCTTTTACTGATTCACTTGTTTAGGTGTGGCATGGGAGTGGGTTGAAGTGGAATGGACCTTTGGTTTCACTGTTGCTCAGGGAACTTCATCTATCAATGAAGAACTGTTATCTGCTCTGCAACCCAGGAGTCTCAAGCGTTTCTTGGAGGCAGCACAAATTTAAATGATTTGTGCAGGGTCACATAGGAAGCATATTAAACTTGAACCCCAAGCTGTATTAACAGCAAAGCTAGGTCTTGATCATCTGTACCATGCTGCCCCAGCACAGATTCTAATGTACTCCCATGCTGATTTACCCAACTTTTGAGAACAGTATAGAAAATGAGCCTTGAACTGAATTTGCAAATAGTTACAATGTGATACACGGTAGAAAAACTCATCTGTGTCACATTTCTCTTCAAAGTCATCTAGTGTCTTACTGGCCGTGTGACCCTGGACAAATCACTTAACTCCAATTGTCTCACAAACAGAAAGAAAAAAAATGATTAAAAAATTAAAAAACAAAAAACAAAATCATCTAGTGATAGTAAGAATACTTTTACTATCAGTCATATTGGACTTTAGCTTTTGGCATTGTCTTAGGTTATTTTCTACCTCTTTCATGCATTCTACAGTCCCCTTGAACCAAACACACTTCCTATGTGTTTTCTTGGCAGCTTGAGCCAAAAGTGTTTCTCAAAATGGCTCATGTCATTTCTCCATAAATACTATGGTTACCTTAATAAGTCAGGGGACTTTTGATGGAAAAAAAGAGAGAAAATAATGATAAAAAAGATACTTTTAAAGTTTTCTTTTCCTCCTTAATTTGAATCAAACTATCAAAAAGTTTATTTGTTAATCATTTTTTTTCAACTTAAAATATGATTTTTAGTCACTTGTTATCTGGAAAAAGTAGATATCATGATAGGATCACATGAATCGGGGATTGTTTTTTTTGGGGGGGGGAGAGGCAATTAGGGTTAAGTGGCTTGCCCAGGGTTGCCCCAACTTTTATACAGCTAGTCAGTGTGAAGTGTCTGAGGCCAGATTTGAACTCAGTCCTCCTGACTCCAGGATTGGTGCTCTATCTATTGTGCCATCTAGCTGCCCTGATTTTGGGACCTTTTAAAAAGTATTTTAAAGTACTTTTCCTACCCTAAATTAAATTAATTGTTCAATATCCTGGAATGTAGGCCGCTAGGTGACATAGAAGATAGAGTCCTGGACCTGAAGATCCAAAGCTGGAAGTAAGTAAGTAGCCTGTTAAGAGGATTATATGATTTAATGAACTCTTTTTCAGAGGCAGAAAACTATTTTTCAGAAAGTACTTTGAAATTAATATCACTCTATCATCCTATTTTCAGAGCTGTTGTGAATTTGCTACTGCTTTAGTTTCTAGCTCAAGAGATGCAGAGTATCAGATAAGGCTGTTCTTTAAGAAAGCCAGAAGACATGGTTTGTTCAGTGGATTGAGAATAGTGTGCAATGATTTTGAGTCTCCGTTCTATTGTATCCTGTCTTACCTCCTCAGTAGTCCATAAAAGTGAGTTGTATAATGTCCTGATCCTTCCCTCACCTTCCCCCTTCTTCTTCTTTTCCTGTGCTTCCTTTCCATTTAGGTTCTAGAATGCAGCAAGGCGATGGTATGGGGGAAGGCAAATAGGGTTTCATAAATTTAGAGCTAGTCCAACCTTTTAGTTTACAGATAAAGAAACTGAGTCTTAGAAAGATTAAGAGACATGCCCAAAGTTATACAGATAATAAAGGCAGAACCACACTTTGAGACCAGATTCTGAGGCTCTAAATCCAGCATTCTTCCCATCATAAGAGGCTTCCTTTTCCTTTCTCTTACTCTAAGCAAAAAAGGATAACTTTTAGGAGAAACACATGGATAATAGTCTATTCTTGTCCAGGCAGGCTGAAGAGTTCCTGGATGATTTGGGTTTTTTTTTTTTTTTTTTTTTTTTTTTTAAAGAACAAGTTAGACTACAAATTATTCATGGTCTTTTCATAAAAATTAAAAGTTACCAAAATATTGTATGCTTTTGAGTTTGGGAAACTCAACAGCTGCTTTTCAAGAGAAGATTCTCAGGAGAAAATAGCTTTGCAGCTGAAAGGTGGGTACGTCATGGAGGATTATAAAATTTGGATCCTTCTAGTCCCATAATTGATGTGAATTACATGGATGGTGTGGGTCCAAGATGAATGGGGAGTTCAGCAAATACTCAAAGTATTTTTAACTTCTGGGGGGAAATTTAAAAAGTCTTATGGACTGCAAGAGTGCTTTTATAATCCAGTAATGTTCAAAGGGGAATTGTTCATAGGTGGAGAAGTGGATAGAGCACTGTCTTAGAGTAAAGGAGTTCAATTTTGGCCTGAGGCACTTCCAAGTGATGGAAACTTGGGCAAATCACTTAACCATGTTTGCCCCAGTTTCCTCATCTGTAAACTGAACTGGAGAAGGAAATGACAAACCACTGTAGTATCTTCGATGAGAATACTCAAAATAGGGTCACAAAGAATTGGATATGACTGAAACAAATCATCTGACTCTTTTGTGTCATTTATTTCCTGTGGTATGTGAAATAAAGGCCATCCTATATCAAGTCACCATATTATACTTTAAGTACCTGTGCAGATAGTGAAAACACCGCTAGTTACTTTTAGAGAAACCCAAATAAAAATCATTTGATTAGGTTGGTAAGAGTGGCATGTTTTACATTTGCTTTCTATATCAATAAAGCACTTCATTACCGCATAAAAATATTTAAATGTAGAAAACATATAGGCACAAAATAAGTATTAAAAATTTAATTTGAAAATTTTCAAATTAAAAACTGTTTTAAAAATAATTGTTAGTGGAAGTTGGTGGTTGGTTGTTGTCCTTTGTTCTGGAAGAGAATGAAAATGATCACTATATTATAATCAAGTTACAGTGTGTCCAACTGGCTGATCAGACCAATATGAGTTTGGAATGCTCTGCCACAGGTCAGACACAATTTGTCCATATGAACATTTGGGGTGGATTCTCTAACTTTGAATATCTTGCGTTTCTTCTGGGCTAATTCAATTCTGCCTTGCTCATTGCATAGCACCTTTTCTGATGAAGGCACACCATGCTGGGTGGTCTTGTGTCAATGTCTCCCATATCACATAATTGATTCTAAAGTTCGTAAGAGAGACCTTGAGAGTGTCCTTGAAATTACTTTTTCTGATTCAGCTAACTCTGGCGATGTGTGTGTCAATCTCATTGTCAATGTGGACATCTCTGGAAAGTATACTGCCAAGGTAAGAGAATTTATACACAGTATTCCCTGTGACTGATGGTTCCACATAAGGATGGTGTGTTGCTGGCTGATGGAGGACCTATGTTTTCTTGGCTTTAATTGTTAGGCCAAAATTAGCACAAGCAGCAAAGAACTGATCCACACTTTGTCATATTTCAGCTTCAGAGGCTGCATTGAACACACAAACACCTGCAAACAAAAAAAAAATCATGCACCAATACTTTCTCCACTTTAGTTTTGGCCTGTAGCCTTTTCAAGTTGAAGAATTTGCCATTAGTGTAGTAGCTGACTTTGATTCCATATTTGTCCTCATTGATGACAAGATGGCTGAAAACATCATGCTAAAAAGTATGAAAGCAAGCACACAACCCTGTTTCATGCCACTGGTGATTGGAAAAGTTCAAGAGTATTGTCCATTACCCAGAACTGAAGCAAGCATGCCATCATGAAACTGATGTATCATACTGATGGAGTTTTCTGGGCAACCAAATTTCGACATAATTTTAAGCTTTAGTGATGGAAGAAAATATTATGGTGATATAAGAGTTACTAGCCACTGTTACATTTTGCTGTATTTGAATTGCTTCACTCATGTCTGATTTTTTTGTGATCCCATTTGGGATTTTCTTGGCAAAGATAATGTGGTTTGCTATTTCTTTGATTCAGCTCAATTTACAAATAAGGAAACTAGGATAAACAGGGTTAAAATGACTTGTCCAGGATCATATAGCTAATAAGCATCTGAGCTTGGATTTGAATTATGTCCTCCTGACTCCAGGCTCTACTTACTGTGCCGCCTATCTGTCCTTATCCTCTCATTATCATTTTATCAGTACAAAGCTATCATCAATACCATTCATTCAAGTAGCAAGCTCCCTCCTTCCTGAAATGGGATACTGATGTACACTGGTGTGGACTATTCCTTATCATTATTAACTAGAAGTATCTAATTCACTAGACTAGCTAGCAGAAATACAGCTGGCTTCCAGTTGTTCAGTGATGAAGAAAGCCATATACACCCAGGGAGAGGCCTGTGGGATCTGAGTGTGGAGCACAACATAGCATTTTCATGCTCTCTATTGAGCATTTTGTTTTCCTTCTCAAGTTTGTTTTTTTTTTTTTCTTGTAGATCCGATTTTTCTTGTACAGCAAGATAACTGTATAAATATTGTTATACATATTCGACTTGTCAAGTATTTTAACATAATTAACACGTATTAGACTTCCTGCCATCTAGGGGAGGGGTGGGGGGGAAGGAGGGAAAAAATTTTTAACAGAAAGCTTTGCAAGGGTGAATGTTGAAAAATTACCCATGCATATGTTTTGCAAATAAAAAGCTTTAATTTAAAAAAAATTAAAAATAAAGTTTAAAGCTAAAAAAAAAATACAGCTAGCTTGGGCAGTCATGATGAAGAATGAACTTTTAGAAGTCAAACTTTTCTATGGAAGAGCCCAAATAATGTCTGAACTCCACAGACTTCTATTTCAGAGGATGATGCATTATTCTAGTGTTTTGAGTTAGGGAGAATTAAGTGAAATGTGCATCCTGGCAAACTATGTTTTCACTATTACCTTCCAATTCAATTTCCAAATTATTTCTATTTTTTATTTCTTCCCACTTTATGTCGAGTGATTAGATCACAGGCTTCTTGAAAGCAAAAACTTTATCTTTAATTTTTAGTATATTTCTTCTATAGGATCTGGTGTTTTAATAAATGTTTGTCGGTAGATTAGTTTTCATTTGAGAAGATTTATTTGTTAACAAATTTCCAGAAATATAGTCATGCTCTATTATTATAGGCAGAAATACTACATGTTATCAAATAATTACTAAGCACCAGGGCATAACAGGATTCTAGAGAACAGATATCATTCAGTGCCAGCTCCTCATCATATTCGGAAAACTGGGAGCCTAGGATTTGATTCAAAGCCCATTATAAATCAAAACTTACATCAGGGTAACAAAGTCTACTGTTTCAACTAAAACCTTGTAAATGCTTAACTCAGAAAAGATAAGTCTAACTTCCTGTAATAAAAAAGACTTCTTATCACTTTGTTACTTAAAAGTTAAAAAAATATGTATTACCTTTTTCACAAATAGAGAAAAATATAAAACTGCACTTTGTGTGGCTGTTTAAATGAATGGGTACCATGTGACACTTTTTAAAAAGCATGCCAAGATAAGAACTTGATTCCGTTTCTACAATAATGCTAAATATTTAGGATAAAAATCACAAATTATGAAGGCTTGGCAAGCAGACCAGCAGAAATATATGGAAATTCTATTTGCCAAGTGTTTTTGATGCTTTTTAATACATTTTGAGTTCTATTACAAGACAATATTATTCCCTTGTGAACAGTAATTAAGATGATACTATATTACTTTTTTTTTTTTTTTTGGCTGAGGCAATTGAGGTTCGGTGACTTGCCCAGGGTCACACAGCTAGGAAGTGCTAAATGCCTGAGATCAGATTTGAACTCAGGTCCTCCTGACTTTAGGGCTGGTGCTCTATCCACTGCGCCACCTAGTTGCCTCTACTATATTACTTCTTGAGGGAAGATTATTTTCTTTAAATATAGAGCTTTGAATTAAAAGATATCAATTCTGTAATGCTAACTATATAAAAATAGTTCTCTTGTGCATCAATACTTAAACAGTATTCTCCTCATCTAAACCATTTGCTGGATAACTCCTAAAGAAAAAAGACATTTGGAAGGAAGTTTGCAATATCATCTCCCATAAATCAGTAAATTTCAGAAATAAGTAATAATATGAACAACAAGTTGAGCCTTTCTGAGCCAGGTGGATGGAATCAGCAAAGTTTAGAATACACTATTCAGGTGAAGAAGTTCCTAAAAGCTTACATATTTGGTGGGGAGGGGGGGGGAAGTCTTAAATGGTTTTGGAAATGCAATATGGTTTTACTCTGTGTGCTATACATGTAACAGGTATGCTATTTATTGTGGGGCAGCTAAGTGGTACAGTGAATAGAGGGCTGGGGCTAGAATCAGAAGCCTCACTTTCTGAGTTCAAATCTAGCCTCAGACATATACTAGCTTTGTAACTCTGTACAAATCCATTAACCATATTGGCCTTAATTTCCTCATCTGTAAGCTGAAGAAGAAAACGGTAAACCACTCTAGTATCTTTGCCATGAAAACCTCAAATGAGGTCACAAAAAGTCTGACATGGCTGAAAAATGAACATTTGTTGTACAGCACTTGAAACAGAAGTGTCACAAATAGTATTGTCACTTAGTGTGAATGAGATAACTGACAACAGAAAAGAACTACTCAATACTATTTTATTTCTATCTTTTTCTGCCAAGAATGACCTTTGAACTATAAAGGACAGAAACAGCTAAAAACAACTAAATATGAAAAGAAAGAAGACATCATCTAGCTTACCATGCTCAATTCAAGTCATTTGGCCCTAATAACCTGAATCCTTGAATTCTTTTAGATGTGGTAAGATGATTGTGATTGCTAAGCGGCTATCCGTAATATCTGAAAGATTGTAAAGTGCCACAAGACTGTAAAAGAATAAATGCTGTCCTGATTTTCAAAAAAAAAAGGAAGAAACAACAGTCTGTGCACCATAGGATAGCAAGCTTGATTTCAATATTTGGCAAAATTCTAGAATATCTTATTAAAGATATGGTTGTGGATCTCAAAAATGAAGCTATGATCATGAAAAGTACAGCTTGGCATTAGCAAGAAAAACAAGTCAGGCCAGCTTTATATCCTTTTCCAATAGGGTTATGAAAGTGTAAGATCAGCAGAATTATTCTAAAGTTTACTTAGATTGTAACAGAACGTTTGGTGAAGTTTCTCATGCTATTTTTGTAGAAAGAGAAGAAAGCACATTTTCTTGGATTTGTAACTGGTTGAATGGATAGACTCAAGTTTTATGATAATTTGGGGAAATATATTTAGTAGATTATCACAAGGATCTGTATTTAACCCTGTGTTATTTAATACAAATCAATTATTTGCATAAAAGCATATGGTTGTTTCCTTATCAAATATTTAGACGATACAAAATTTGAAGGAATAATTAACACAGTAAGCAATAGCATCAGGATCTAAACAGATCTTAACAAGATAGACCATTGGGATGAAACTAAGATGTAACTTAATGGAGATCATAGTAAAGTTTTGCTTTTATGCTTATAAATTATTACAAAATCGTTAGCATATTTAGGTATTAGCTTGTTTGAAGGTCTGTGAATTTTAGTGCACTGCAAAGTCAATGGGCATCAACAATGTTAAATATTATTCAAAAAGTCAAATGCAATCTTGTGCTAGGTAAAGAAAGCAGAGCTTCCAGGTCACATATGGAATATTTTGTCCAGTTCTGAGAGGCATAGTTTAGAAAGGACATTGCTGAGCTGGAAAGTGTCCAAAGGAATGAAACCAGGATGCTGAAAGAATTTGAGACCATAGTTTATGAAGAATAGTTAAAAGAAATGTGGAGGTTTAGTGTGAAGAAAAGACTCAGGAGGACATGATAGCTATCTTCAAGTATTTAAAGGGCATCCTCTCAATTTCCAATTCTATGCCACCACGAAATGAGCTGCTATAAATATTTCTGTACATATAGCTCCTTTTTCTTCTTTGGTCTATACAAAATGATATATACAGACCTAGTAGAATATTGTGGGTGAAAGTATATGCATGGTTTTATAGCATTTTGAGGGGCATAGTTCCATATTATTCTGTAGAATTATTATATTTTTGGTTGTAATCCAGGTTCCTTTGCCCTTTGCAATATTATATTCCAAGCCCTCTCTGACCCTTTAATACAGAAGCTGCTAAGTCCCAAGTCACTTATCCTGACTTTGGCTCCAACAATATTTTAAATGTTTCTTTCCAGTTTCTTGTAGTATTTTCTCCTTGACCTGAAAGCTCTGGAATTTGACTATAATATTTCTGAGTTTTAATTTTAGGAATTCTTTAAGGAGGTAATCAGTGGATTCTTTCTATTTCTATTTTATCCTCTGGTTCTAGAATATCAGAAAAGTTTTCCTTGATAATTTCCAAAGATGATGTCTAGGCTCTTTTTGATCATGGCTTTTAAGTTACCCAATAATTCTTAAATTATCTGTCAAGATCAGTTTTTTCCAATGAGATATTTCACAATTTCTTCTATTACTTTCATTCTTTTGATTTTATTTTTAATCGTTTCTTGATGTTTCATGAAGTCATTAGCTTCCACTTGCCCAATTCTAATTTTTAAGGAATTATTTTTTTTTGGTGAGCTTTTATACTTTTCCTTCAATTTAACCAATTACACTTTTAAGGAGTTCTTGCCTTTAGTAGATTTCTGTGCTTCTTTTACCATTTGGCCTATTCAGTTTTATTTTCTTCACTACTTTTGTAAATACTGAAGTATGAAGTACTGAAGTATTTTTGCCTTCTTTGATTCTTTCCCCCCCCCCACTATTTTCTTATATTGTTCTCTCTTCTTTGAGTTTTAAAATCTTTTTTTGAGTATTTCTTGGAACTATTTTTGAGGCTGATAAAATTCACATTTTCCTTTGAGGCTTTTGATGTAGTTGTTTTAACTTTATTGTCTTCTAAGTTTGCATTTTGATCTTTCCTATCACAACGTAACTTTTTATGGTCAGGTTCTTTTTTTGTTTGTTTGCTCAAACTGTTTGTTTAACTTTATGTTAAGGTTGGAGGGAACACCGTCCCAAACATCAAATTTTTTGTGCTGTTTTCAGAGCTACTTCTAGGGGCCTGTAGGTTTTCCACCAAGATGGTATGATCTAAGGAGAGGTGAGGTCACTGTTCTCCTGTCTATAAGTGGCCACAAGTACTTTTTGCCACCCTGTAGTTTTGACCAGGGACCCTGCACATTCTAGTGTATTAGCGCTCCTTCTTCACCTGTGACTGTAACCTTGAACCACATATGGACAATACAATCAAATCCTGCATGCAGCACCAACAATGGCACTGAACTAGGTGTTAGGGAATAAGAGTGGCATCTAGTTCAGTTCCTGTAATCTCCTTCTGATCAGTTACTGTCTGATCTGAAAGCTCTGGAAGCTACAGCTGCCAATTCAATGTCTGAGGCTGGCCTGCTGGGGCACGGCCTGTGCAGTACTGCACTCTACTCACACCCAGTGATACAGATTTTTTTTCTTCTGCTAATCTAAATTGTCTTGAGCTGGAAAACTGTTTCACCTCATCCCTTTGTTGGTTCTGCTATTCAGACTTCATTTTGAGGCATAATTTTAAAATTGTTTGTAGGGAAATTTGGGAGAGCAAAAATGAGGCCCTACCTTATTCACTATCTTGGTTCTCTCCTCTCTTGCACATTTGACTTCTTTACCAATTTCATTTAGGGTATAAATGTAGCTAGTCTACCTTTCACTGAAGTAACATTTTGATGATGTCTAGCTAGATGATATTTATTTCTGATTCTCTTCTCATGGGTCGTTTTAGATATAGTAATTGTCGTGCCACAGTTCCCATGCTCAGTTTCCCTCAATTGCTGTTTCCCTTCATGCTACAGTTCCCATGTCTTAGTTTCTCTTGATTGTTCTGCCCCAAAATAACAACCTCCTTCCTTCTGACCATCAGAAATAATTGGACTCACATTCAAAGGAGTCATAAAACCTCAAGATGGTCCATCTCAACATACCCCTTATCTTTTGGCTTCAGACTTACTGTTTCCCAGTTCCTGACTGTCTCAAGCTTCCTGTACTTCCTACCTGTAAGAAATGAATTGATAGCCCTCTTGGAACTCAATTCTCCTTCCCCTCCCCAGTGCTCAAACTTTTGTAACTTTTGCCTCGTGAGTTCTTTGTTCCCAGGTCTATAAGAATGCTATGACCAAACTTACTATTTGCTGGACCTGCTTGAGATCCAGTAGGCTGGCATGTCTGTCAGTCTAAACTCACAATGGACTGTGTGCTTTGAGACAAGAGTCCCAGCAGTCCCAATCCATAGCTATGGATTCTGAACTCTCAATGAACATCAATAAAGTATTATCTAATCTCCAATGTGTGATTCTGCCTCAGTTTCTCCCTGAGGATTACATAATATAGACATACATAATTCACTGAGTTCATTTTATCCCAAAACTTTTATCAAGATGAGAATGAGGGGCTACAAGACATATATCCTGAGAGCCAGATGATGAAAACAGTCATGAGATTATAATATTTGAAGGTAGAAGAATGCTTAGATCTTACCTAATCAGAATGCCTCATTTTACAGATAAGGAAACTCAAGTTCCTGAAAAGTTTTGAATTAGATTACTTGTAGCTACCTCATCTCAAATCCAATCAAAATAGAGATTGTTATCTGTCTCTCCTTCTCTAATCTATCTTCTATACGGTCATCAAAAGGATATTCTGAAAACACAAGTCTTATCATTCACTCCGGAAACAACTCTATTTCAAATTAAGTAGATAATCTTATCTCTCAGCACACTATACATAAGAATATGATACAAATCATCTGTTCTTGATTCTCATATCCTTTTATTCTGGGCTCTTCTGGTCTCTCTTACCTCTCAAGTCCTGCTGTGTACGAGCACCACCCATACTCTGCCTTGGCATTCGGAGAGAAGTTCTCAAAGGAGTATGTCTTTGTTCATCTAGGTAAGCAAGGTCCTCCAAGTGGGCAGAGCTGGTAGCTGCCAAGGTAAAATAATTCAATCAGAATCTAGAAGGCTGGAAAATAGCATTCGTTTATAACATGCAACTTATCAACATGAAAGTTATATACAAATGTGAGCTATTATTAAGACAAATGTCTGGATTGGAAAAGCTTTTGTCAACTTGAATATGTAAAGGAAAATCACCTAATTATTTTTAGCATTTTTTTCTCTAAAAATGTTAAAATGATTAAAAATAAGAATAGATTATGCTATTGTATGTGCACCTGGAAAAGAGTAAAGGCAAACTAGATAATGGGTGCTTAGTGCCAGTTGCCAGATGCATAACAAATAGTTTCCTAGGACTTATGGAAAATGACCTCTGGATACTAACTCCAAAATAATATCTGATAACCTGTGA
>JAJPUD010030053.1:3141-13435 GCA_023553655.1 Myrmecobius fasciatus
GTCACTCCAACTCAGTTTGATAAAGTTGAGGCTACAGATCTTAGAACAATTTCAATAGCCTTTTCCTATGCCCACTTGGCAGAATTTAGGATGGTAAAAGACCTAAGCTTAGGATGTTAATGAACAACAGCACTGAAATGTGTTTACTAATTTGGACACATTGCTTTAGATAGTCTCATTTCAAAATAGCAATGATATTTACTGGAAGCATCAGGGAATCATACCTTCAGCTGTTCATGACAAAATGAGAAACTGACAAATTTAATACTGCCGTGTGCAGGTGGGAAGGTCAAAAGCAATGACCTCCTAGGGTATACCTAAGAGCTATACAAGTTAAATAAAGCCCAAAAGCAACTGGGAAGTCATCTGGCAGAAGGTGAAGCCATCTGAGTCTAATCAGAAGTCTTCCAGATAGGCTGAAAGGAATATAAAAAGAAAGCACTGCTTTTCCTTCAACTCACAAAGTGACTTTCCTATAGATTTGCACAAGTCAATTATACTCCCATAGTGTATATATGCAAGAGACAGAGTGTAATTCTGTCTTTTGTCTTTTCATGGTATTTGCTTTGCTCTTCTATTGGAATTGAATGCTTTGCTATTTGATTTATTCTTCTTGACATTAGTAGAAGAAGAAATGACTATGGACTAGAGTCATTCATTTTTCTTACACTAAGTCCAGGTACCTGTGGAAAATCCCTTATGAATAGAATAAATTACTAACATTTATAAAACAGTTTGAAAATCTGAAGAGAAGTTGATATCATAGAACTTATTTTTTTCTGGTAAAATCACACATGCCACAATGAATAAATTGTCTAACAATATTTCACTCTTTTTTTTATTAAAGCTTTTTATTTGTATAACATATGTATAGGTAGTTCCCCAGCATTGATCTTTACAAAGCTTTCCATTACAAATTTTACCCCCAGCCCCCTCCACTCCCCTAGATGGCAGGAAGTCCACTACATGTTAATAATGTAATAATAGTTGACAAGTTGTGCAAGAAAAATCCTATCTACAAGAAAAAAAAAAGAAAATCAGAGAAAGGAAACACAATGCAAGCAAACCTCAATAGAGAGCATGAAAATGTTATGTTGTGGTCTACATTTCATATCCCTCTCTCTGGGTGTACATGGTATTCTTTAGTGAACAATTGGAACTGATTTGAGACAATTCTTTGTTGCAGAGAGCCATTTCCATCAGAATTGATCATCATGTAATATTGTTGTGGCTATGTTTAATGATCTCCTGGTTCTGCTCGTTTCACTCAGCAGTAGTTCATGCAAGTCTCTCCAGGCCTCTATGAAATCGTCCTCTGTTCTTTCTTACAGAGCAATAATATTCCATAACATTCATATACCATAATTTATTCAGCCACTCTCCAATTGATGGGAATCCCTTCAGTTTCCAGTTTCTACCCACTACACAAAGGGATGCCATGAACATTCTTGCACATGTGGGTCCCTTTCCTTCTTCTAAGATCTCTTTGGGATATAGGCCCAATAGAAACACTGCTGGGTCAAAGGGTATGCACAGTTTGATAACTTTTTGAGCGTAGCTCCAAATTGCTCTCCAGAATGGTTAGATCCATTCACAGTTCCACCAACAATGTATTAGTGTGCCAGTTTTCCCACATCCCCTCCAACATTCATCATTATGTTTTCCTGTCATTTTAGCCAATCTGACAGGTGTGTACTGGTACCTCAGAGTTGTCTTAATTTGCATTTCTCTGATCAATAGTGATTTGGAGCAACTTTTCATATGACTAGAGATGGCTTTAATTTCATCATCTGAAAATTGTCTGTTCATATCCCTTGATCACTTATCTATTGAAGGGTGGCTTGAATTCTTATATATGTGAGACAATTCTCTATATATTTTAGAAATTAGGCCTTTATCAGAACTATTAAATGTAAAGATGATTTCCCAATTTGATGCTTCCCTCCTAATCTTGTCTGCATTTGTTTTGTTTGTACAGAAAATTTTTAACTTAATAAAATCAAAATTATCTATCTGGTGTTCAATTAGGAGTTCCAGGTCTTCTTTGGACATAAATTTATTCCATCTCCACAGGTCTGAGAGGTAAACTATACTACGTTCCTCTAATTTGCTTACAATATCACACTTTATATCTAGATCATGAACCCATTTAGATCTTATCTTGGTATGTGGTGTTAGATATGGGTCAAGCCCTAATTTCTTCCACACTAATTTCCAATTTTCCCAGCAGTTTTTGCCGAATACTGAGTACTTATCCCAAAAGCTGGGGTCTTTGGGTTTATCAAACACTATATTGTTAAAGTTATTACCTAGATTATCCTGATAGCCTATCCTATGCCACTGATCTGCTGCTCTGTTTCTTAGCCAGTACCAAATGGTTTTGATGAACGCTGCTTTATAATATAGTTTTAGGTCTGATACAGCAAGGCCACCTTCATCTGCCTTTTTCTTTTCATTAATCCCCTTGAAATCCTTGACTTTTTATTCTTCCAAATGAACTTTGCTACTATTTTTTTCTAGATCTGTAAAATAATTTCTTGAGAGTTTGACTGGTATGGCACTAAATAAGTAGATTAGTTTGGGTAGTATTGTCATTTTTATCATATTCTCTCTGCCTACCCATGAGCACTTAATGTTTTTCCAATTGATTAGATCTGATTTTATTTGTGTGGAAAGTGTTTTGTAAGTTAGTTCATATAGTTTCTGACTTTTCCTTGGCAGATAGATTCCCAAATATTTTATCCTATGATCTGTTATTTCGAATGGAATTTCTTTTTGTATCTCTTGCTGCTGGACTTTGTTGGTAATATATAAAAATGCTGATGATTTATGTGGATTAATTTTGAATCCTGCAACTTTGCTAAGGTTGTGAATTGTTTCTAGTAGTTTTTTAGTTGAGTCTCTAGGGTTCTCTAAGTATATCATCATGTCATCTGCAAAGAGTGATAATTTGGTTTCTTCATTACCTACTCTGATTCCTTTTATCTCTTTTTCTTCTGTTATTGCTAAAGCTAACATTTCTAATACAATATTGAATAGTAATGGTGACAGTGGGCAGCCTTGTTTCACTCCTGATCTTATTGGGAATGGTTTTAGTTTCTCTCCATTACATATGATGCTTGCTGATGGTTTTAAATAGATGCTACTGATTGTTTTAAGGAAAAGCCCATTTATTCCTTTACTCTCTAGTGTTTTTAATAGAAAGAGGTGTTGGATTTTATCAAATGCTTTTTCTGCACCTATTGAGATAATCATATGGTTTTTGATAGTTTGGTTATTAATATAATTAATTATGCTGATAGTTTTCTTAATATTAAATCAGCCCTGCATCCCTGGCATAAATCCTACTTGATCATAGTGTATTATCCTGGGGATGACTTTCTGTAATCTTGTTGCTAAAATCTTATTTAAAATTTTTGCATCAATATTCATTAGGGAAATGGGTCTATAGTTTTCTTTCTCTGTTTTCACCCTACCTGATTTAGCTCTTAGCACCATATCGGTCTCATAAAAGGAATTTGGCAATATACTTTCTGTCCCTATTTTCTCAAATAGTTTGTATAGTATTGGAATTAATTGTTCTTTGAATGTTTGGTAGAATTCACATGCAAATCCATCTGTCCCTGGAGATTTTTTCTTAGGGAGTTGGTTAATAGCTTGTTTCCACTCTTTTTTTGTGGTATAAAAATGACAAAGATTTTTAAAAGGAAAATAAACAGATAAACAAAGCAGAACTAAATTATCAATCTTGAATCACTCACAGACAAGTGTAAAATTAATCTTGTCTATCTTTTAAGGCCAATGGTAATCTTGATGAAGATCAATTAATGAACATAAATGGTGCATATGGATATACTAATTTCCATATGTATGCCATTTGTAAGTGCCTAATAACCTGAGCCAGCCACCTATTATTATTCTTGTTAAATTTGCATACTGTGTGCATCTTCAACATCACACTTTGATAAAAGGTGAGGTCAATTTCTTTAAAATGCAAATATGAATTAATATATTCCACCCACAGTCTAAGAAAATCTATTGAGATTAAAATAAATAAATAAATAAATAAACCCTCAATTATGTTGATTCTACTACCACAATATCATATCCATTTCATTTGGTTTTTCTCTAGGCACAATTAAGTGTAGATGTTGTAACTCATATAGTTTATGGAGCAGTGATAAATTAGAGAGTGATAATCTTGGCTGTCAGGGTTCCTGAAATGGTAGGAATATAATAATAGCCTTGTCTGCTCCCTTGATGATTTTTGCCTACCAAAGGAGATGAAAAAGTAGAAAAATCAAAACGTTTCTAAAGAGGCACTTATAGGGTAAGGATGGAAAGTTATTTCTTCAGCCATACTTTTAGATGACTTAAACAGTTAATAGTTTTAGTTTGGGGTTTAATTTTAACAGTATATTGAAACTGATATTTCATATCTTTCTTTGTTATCCCTTAATGTATGTTTAGTTTTATTATGTTGATATTACAGTAAATGGATCTGCTGGTATGAAGGGAAAAACATTGCAATCATCATAAATATCTTCATGGAAATAAGTGAAATGTTTTTAAATGATTGCCTAGAATTGATTTTCTGCATGTAAAAGTAGTCTAATTACAATAAAACAGGGTAAAGAAAGAAATTTAAATTATTCTTCATTTTAATAATGCTGATTAGGATACATTTCTAATAAGCTTTAGCTACATTGATAAATAATAGACATCCATTAATTTAAAAAAAAGGTTAGAAATTTCTGTGAACCACAAAATTAATTGCACAATCATTTCCACCTTGCATATTTATCTCTCTACTTCTTACCTTATTTTATGCATGTACTTTAAAAAAAAAACAGTTTATACTGCATGTTTTTATTAGTATAATTAAATATTATTTAACTAGCATATTCATTATGCAATGGTATTTTTTTGCTTCTATTGATTCCTTGTTTTAAAATCTAATGCTATATTCTTTTATTAAAGATGTTATATAGGGCATATTCTTCACATTGGAATTTTCTATTTTTATATATTCTTATCTGATGTTATAATCACAAGTAGCATGATAGAGTAATTTCTAAGAACCCTAAAATTTTTTTTATCAATAATTGAGATGTCATTGCCCTTGTATGTAAATAAGAAAATGAGCCTAATATACAATTCGTATTAAATAGAATTAATAATTTTAGCGCTGGAAAGAAATTAAGGGATCATTTTGTTTCAACTTCTCATTTTACAACTGAAAAAATTGAGGATCATGAAACTCAAGAAGTTCACAAATTCCTTATAGATAGTTTAGTTAGAAAAACACCTGAGAAAATTAACTCTAACTTTAAATCTAGTATCTTGGCATTCGAATCTGACTGAAGATAATGAACTTTCTTTGATATTATTGAATTCCTAGTGTTTATTCAAAAAGTTCTTGCAAAAGAATGTTTGTGGCAGCCCTTTTTGTAGTGGCTAGAAACTGGAAACTGAAGGGATGCCCATCAATTGGAGAGTGGCTGAATAAATTATGGTATATGAATGTTATGGAATATTATTGCTCTGTAAGAAACGACCAGCAGGACGATTTCAGAGAGGCCTGGAGAGACTGGCATGAACTGATGCTGAGTGAAACGAGCAGAATCAGGAGATCATCATACACAGCAACAACAGTATTACATGATGATCAATTCTGATGGGCATGGCTCTCTGCAACAAAGAATTGTCTCAAACCAGTTCCAATTGTTCACTGAAGAAAACCATATACACCCAGAGAGAGGGAAATGAAATATGGACCACAACGTAACATTTTCATGATCTCTATTGACATTTGCTTGCATTGTGTTGCCTTTCTCTGATTTTCTTTTTTTTCTTGTAGATAGGATTTTTCTTGCATAACATGTCAAGTTACTCAACATTATTAACATGTCATGGACTTCCTGCCATTTAGGGGAGGGGAGGAGACTGGGGGGTAAAATTTGTAATGGAAAGCTTTGTAAAGATCAGTGTTGGGAAACTACCCATACATATGTTATACAAATAAAAAGCTTTAATAAAAAAAACAGAAAAGAAAAAAAAGTTCTTGCAAAGATCCCTCTAAAATATAGAATTCTTCAATTCAATTTGTGACTATCAATACAACCAAAGTCTTAATTTCCTTTTCCTAAAGTCATTTGAGTTTGTGATTGTTATTCTGAATCTTATACTATGCAATGTGTCATATCTGATGAAAACTGCTGATAATTTTGTTTTTCAGCAACTATATATATATATATATATATATATATATATAGAGAGAGAGAGAGAGAGAGAGAGAGAGAGAGAAATGAATATGAAAAACATTACAATCATTGTGGCAATAACATTGTTGAAGAAATAAAAGATTAAATCGTCATTTAAAAATTGCTAATTTGCCTGATCTCTAAATGGATTTAGCCAATGTGAGAACATTATAAGTAGAATTATAGGAGATTTAAACCAGAGATTTAAAACAAACAAGTTTATAATATCTCTAGCTCCTAATCACAGTTTTTTGTTCAAAATCTCCTTCCTTATCTCAAAAGCAAACAAAATGCTTAGGCATAGAAAAAAAGTGACAAATCAGTAAATAATATCAGGTCACTTATAACAGACTTGTGATGGAGAGAGAGAGCCATCTGCATCCAAAGAGAGAACTCTGGGGATGGAATGCAGATCCCAATATAGTATTTTCATTGTTTTATTGTTGTTTTTGCTTATTAGCTTGTTTTCTTTTCTAATGTTTTCCCCTTTTGGTCTGTTTTTTCTAGTGCAACATGATAAATGTGGAAAAAATATTTAGAAGAAATCTACATGTTTAACCTCTAGGCAATGGGGGAGGTGGGAAAGAAGGGAGACAAATTTGAATCACAAGGTTTTACAAGGGTGAATGTTAAAAACTATCTTTGCATGTATTTTTAAAAATAAAACATTATTATTTTAAAAATAAAAGAAAGAAAACTAAAGTCTAGAGAACCTTAATGATTTCCTAAGATGATAAGCTGTCCTGTTGGCAAAATGAGGACTAGAATAAGGATGATGATCATCCCTAACAATGCAGATAAAAAATTATACATACTTGTCCATAATGGGCAACTTCTTTCCATGTCTTCCCCTAGTTTTGCTGCTGGTGTAATTCTTGTTCTTCACAGTCACTATGGAAGCAGAAAATGGATTGTATAATCTACAGCAGCTTGTAGTTCTAATTTTTTATGGGTTATAATGAATGACAATAAACAATTCTTCATCAAGTAGCCAACATATTGGGAATACTCTTCGCATTTGACTAGGTTATTTTATAGAAAATACTGTCTTTTGCAAAAGCTAAGCTTCAATTCTGATGGACATGGCTCTCTGCAATAAAGAATTGTCTCAAACCAGTTCCAGTTGTTCACTGAAGAAAACCATATACACCCAGAAAGAGGGACATGAAATATGGACCACAACGTAACATTTTCATGATCTCCATTGACATTTGCTTGCATTGTGTTGCCTTTCTCTGATTCGTTTTTTTTTTCTTGTAGATAGGATTTTTCTTGCATAACTTCTCAAGCATTTCAACACTATTAACATGTAGTGGCCTTCCTGCCATCTAGGGGAGGGGAGGAGACTGGGGGTAAAATTTGTATTGGAAAGCTTTGTAAAGATCAAGGTTGGGGAACTATCTATACATACGTTATACAAATAAAAAGCTTAAAATAAAAAAAAGAATGCTTGAAAGTAAAAAAAAAAGTAAATGTTGAAACCTATTTTTGCATATATTTTGAAAAATAAAATACTATTGAAAGAAAAAAAAAAGCTAAGCCCATAGTACTCCTAATGTCATAGGGGTTGTCAGATCTTTTATTCCACTATAATAGCCTTCCAGAATAGTCATTTCTAATTTATGTTGAAAAATCAAAGGATTTTGTAGAACCATTTGATATAAAATTACATAGGCTAGAAGAAAGAAATGTAATCTGTTGTCCATACCATATCAAGAAGGAAGAAGAAAATTATCATCATTACAAAAGAGTTGCACATTGTATGTTTTCTTCTTCTCACTTTTCAGTTTGAGGTAAATAGTCCATAAGTAGGAATTACTTCACCAGTGATATGGGATGTGGAGGGAGTGTAATTTAGTGACAGTTTAGAAATGAGACTGGGAATAGGCAGAATATAGTTTGATTACAAATGTTTTATCAGGAAAGCATAGGTGGTTTGTTGCCATTTGTACAGGGGTTAGGGAGAAGGAAGATCACAGAAAAGGGGCACAATCATGATAAGTGAGAGGTAAAATGGGGAGGGAATGTTGCCTTAGGGGAGTTTTATGAAATGATTGAAAGGATTATGGGAGAGTTGTAATATGAAGTATGAGAACAGCAATTACCAAGGGACGGGATCCCTTTGGCATCCTCTCCTGGGTAAACAATGCTATTCCTTGCTAGTTATGTCTCAGAATTTAAGGCACAAAAGTTATTTTCTATTTTGCCAAAAAATAGAAACAAAGGAGAAGAAACTACTATCCCCTATTATTAATTAATTATTTAATGATTTAAGGAGACAAGTTGACACTATTTCCAAGATGTGGAAATAAATTAGTAAAAAGTTCTTCAGAAATTCAATCAGCACATTAAAAACACTTAAATAAACTTCAAAACTTGGAGATGAAGAATTCTTAGAGGGACTTAAGTAAAATTAAGTCCTGAAGAAAGGAAAGAATCAGAATCATACTGAAATAGGCAGTGACTGATAAAAATAGAGATAGTCAAAGTGCAAAGCAGCATGCAAAGTTAACAGAGTCAGATCTTGAATTAGGAAGAATTTAATTTTTATTTAAAAAAAATTTACACAGACATTTTATAATCTGTGCCATCGTAGGAAAGTCACAACTGTTTTTTTAATTAAAACTTTTTATTTGCAAAACATATGTATGGGTAATTCTTCAACATTAACCCTTACAAAACTTTCTGTTACAAATTTTCCCCCTACTCCCCACCCCTCCCCTTGATGGTAGGAATACACTACATGTTAATTATGTTAAAATACTTGACAAATCGAATATATGTATATATATTTCCACACTTATCATTGTTGTGCAAGAAAAATTGTATTTACAAGAAAAAAAATCAGAGAAAGGAAACACAATGCAAGCAAACATCCATAGAGAGCATGAAAATGTTATGGTGTGGTCCACATTTCATATCCCTCTCTCTGGGTGTATATGGCTCTCTTCACTAAAAAAAAATTGGAACTCGTTTGAAACATTTCATTGTTGAAGAGAGCCATGTTCATCAGAATTGATCATCATATAGTATTGTTGTTGCCATGTATAATAATCTCCTGGTTCTTCACATTTCACTTAGCATGAGTCCATGCAAGTCTCTCCAGGCCTCTCTGAAATCATCCTGCTGGTCGTTTCTTAAAGAACAATAATATTCCATAACATTCATATACCATATTTTTTTCAGCCTTTCTTCAATTGATGGGCATTCATTCAGTTTCCAGTTTCTAGCCACCTCAAAAAGGGCTGCCACAAATAATTTTGCACATGTGGGTCCCTTTCCTTCCTTTAAGATCTCTTTCAGATATAAGCCCAATAGAAACACTGCTGAGTCAAAGAGTATGCACAATTTGATAACTTTATGAGCATAGTTCAAATTGCTCTCCAGAATGGCTGGATCTGTTCACAGTTCCACCAACAATGTATGTGTCCCAGTTTTTCTGCATCCCCTCCAACATTCATCATTATCTTTTCCTGTCATTTTCGCCAATATGACAGGTGTGTACTAGTATCTCAGAGTTGTCCTCATTTTCATTTATCTGATCAATAGTGATTTGGAGCACCTTTTCATACGACTAGAAATAGTTTTAATTTCATCATCTGAAAATTGTCTGTTTATATCCTTTGACCATTTATCAATTGGAGAATGGCTTGAATTCTTATAAATATGAGATAATTCTCTATAAATTTTAGAAATGAGTCCTTTATCAGAACCCTTAAATGTAAAGATAATTTCCCAATTTATTGCTTCCCTCCTAATCTTGTCTGCATTAGTTTTGTTTGTACAAAAACTTTTTAACTTAATGTAATCAAAATTATCATTCTGGTATTCAATTAAGAATTCCAGTTCTTCTTTGGACATAAATTTATTCCATCTTCACAGGTCTGAGAGGTAAACTATACTACGTTCCTCTAATTTACTTATAATATCACTATATCCAAATCATGAACCCATTTAGATTTTATTTTGGTATGTGGTATTAGTTGTGGGTCAAGCCCTAATTTCTTCCACACTAGTTTCCAATTTTCCCA
>JAJPUD010030054.1:0-13434 GCA_023553655.1 Myrmecobius fasciatus
CCCCTTTCTCCCTTCCTCCCTCCTCAGTACTTTGCTTTTGATGACCCTCTCCCCCAAACAATACTCTACCCTTTAGATCCCCCCCCGTTTTTACTCCTTTCCCCTGATTCTTCTATTTTCCCTTCTATTAGTTTGACCCTTACTTTAAGGAAATTTATTTTTAAGCAAATAAGGGAGAGATGAAATTATAAAGGATAAAAAAGATAAGTTCAGTTATATGAAATAAAAAAGCTTCTACACAAATAAAATTAATGTACCTAGGATAAAAAAGGAAGTAGTAGAATGGGGGAAAAAACCTTTGTATTAAATTTACCTAATGAGGATTTGACATCCCAGATACAAATTGTGTGTGTGTGTGTGTGTGTGTGTGTGTGTGTGTGTGTGTGTGCACGTAACTAAAAAGCAGTTCCCCAGTAGATCAGTCATCAAAGCATATGAACAAAAAGTTCTCAAAAGAACATTTTTCAATAATATGAAAGAAATAACTAATTCACATTCATTTTCATTTTCATCTCAATAATAAGAAAGTTTCAAATCACTAATTTGAGATAGATAAATCAAAATAATTCTGAGGTTTCACCTCTCACTCTACAAATGGGCAAATATGACAAAAAAAATTGAAAGAGTCAAGCTAAAAAGGTTGTGAGAAGATGAGTACACTAGGTCATTGTTGGTGAAGCTGTGAATCAACATATACATATTGGCAAGCCAATTAAAATTAAGAAAATAAAATGATTGTCCAGGGAATTCCACTATTACAAGCATAATATCCCAAGGAACCCATTGCTATAACAAAGTCTGCATAAACACTAAACTATTCAAAGCCATTTGTTATAGTAGAAATTTTGAAACAAAGTAGATGCACATAGATTAGGAAATGGCTAAACAAATTATGGTACATGAATGTAATTGAAAATTATTCCGCAGTAGAAATGATGTATATGGAGAAACATGGAATTTCTACATGAATTGTTGTAAAACAAAGTAAGTGAAACCACAAAAATAATATAGACAACAACTGAAAAAAGAAAGAAAAAAAACCATATGCAAAAAATCTGAAGGGGATGTTACAAAATTATAAAGAAAAAGCATGGAAGAAGAAATAGGAAACCCTAAAAGAAGAGCAAGAAAAGATTATCTATTCTACTTCTTTGTAGATATAGGACATTTATAAGTAGAATACATTATTAATATTTTTTGGTATGAGTATGAATATTCTTGATGTAATGATCAATTTTGCTGATTTTGTTTTTTTAACATATTTGTTATATATCACATCTAGAGGATAATGAGGGATATTGGAAGATATTTTAATAATTTAAAAAAGACATAAATAAAATTTGTTTTAAAAATTATAAAATGTAAGGCTTCTCATATTAAAAAACCCCAAGTAACCTAGAAAGTAGATCGAGAGATGATTTCAGAATCACATTTTTTGAAATTATGAAATAAAAGTATAGTTTTGTATGACTATTAGAACAAAGACTGAGGCACTGAACCCCTTATCTGAATAAAAGGGAATTTACCTCCTATAATATCCCTTATATCAATAACTTCTAGATTAGTACTAAGGCACATTAGTTATCCGTCCTTTCCTATTATAGTTAAGATGATGTTTGCGTCAATTATCAATGCATTAACAAACACTGAGATCTCAGTTGCTAGGATGAAGACTCATTATTCTGGAAAATTGAAAAGCTGTTTTACTGAAATTAATATTAATCTTGCAACTCACACTATAGACAAAAGTTAAAATGCATGCATAACATAAATTAATGGAATAAGGATAGAAATATCATTTGTGATTAAAAAAGAGATAAAGAACATCACAAAAGACAAAATGGGCAATTTTCATTATATCAAATTTAAAAGATTTTGTACAAACAAAAACCAATGTAGTTAAATTTATAAGGAAAACAGTTAATTCGGGATGAAGGGGAGAATGCTGTGGAAATTTTTTTTTCAGATAAAAGTCTTATTTCCACAATACATAAGCAATTGAGTCAAATTTATAATAAATTAGAATTTTCCCAGTGGATAAATAGTTCAAAGGTATGAAGAAGCAATTTCCAAAGAAAGAAATCAAGGTATATATAGCCATTAGGAAAAAATGCTCCAAATCACTAAAAATTAGGAGTCCAAATTTAAGCTATTCTGAGGTTCTATTTTCTACCCATTAGATTGGCAAAGATGATAAATCTGTAAAATGGCAGTTGTTGGAGGACCTATGGTAAAAACAGACATATTAATAAAATGTGGGTGAACCTGTGAATTCTGAAAATCAATTTGGAATGATGCCTCCAAAGCTACTTAATTGTGCATAATAGATGTGTGATCAAAGAAAGAGGGAAAATACTTATCATGGCTTTTTTAATAGTGGCAAAGAAGTAGAAATAAAGTAATTGAGGAATTGCTGAATGAATTATATGTATATAATTGAATTTTTTTTTACATATAAAGTGATTACAGGAATGGGTTCATAGAAACCTGGGGAGACGCATAAAAGCTGAAATGGGGTGAACTGAGCCAAACCAGAGGATTATTTTATAAGATAACAGGATCGTAAGAAAATAAACAACTTTAAATTCATAGGAACCAGCAGCTAGGAAGTGTAGTGAATAGCGTATTCAACTTGGAGTCAGGAAGACCTCAGTTCAAATCCTGTCTTAAACGTTCCTGAGCTGTGGGACAATGAACAAACTATGATTTTTCTTGGTTTTAGTAGCCTCATCTATAAAATGAGTATTACTAAAAACTATGCTACAGGGGTATCATGAAAATGAAATGAAATAACATGTGATGTGATTTTCAAATGGTACATTGGTAGATACATGCAATTATTTTTAAAAAAATTCATAGGTTTTTTTTTTTTTTTGCTTTAACATCACATTCTTCCAGTAGCCCAACCCTGATCCCTTTCTGAGAGTCATCAGTTCATGTATGTCTCTTCAGACCTCTCTGAAATATCCTGTTGGTCAAGAAATGATTATTTTTAAAGAAGGTTATTAATTTTTTTCTCAGTATATGACCACATCTGTATATCTATATTTATCTGTATCTCTATTTATCTGTCTGTCTGTATCTATCTAAATATGTTTTTATGTATCTATCTAAATGATTTCAATATAATTCATCTAACTAGTTCAATTTGCTAAGTGGATTTAATAAATCTAAAATGGAAATAATCACTTAGATGAGAAGGAGAAAAATTTTTCCCCAGGCCATAGTCTCTCTCTTTTCAACACTGGCCAACTCAAATCTATATACTTGATAACAGAGAGGCTGGTGAGAAAGGACTGGTATCTTTGTACTCACTTGGATGGGGGAAGCAGTTCAGAAACTTTAATATATGAAGGATTGTGTGTGTGTGTGTGTGTGTGTGTGTGTGTGTGTGTGTGTGTAATGAGGAAGGAAGGAGTTAGCATCAGTCTACTGGAATTTCAACCAAAAGTAACTCAAATTAAAGTCAGAATCTTTCAAATCACAAAGAAGTTAGAAGACACATGTTGTCAAACAAAGCTGGAGAAAATCATGATGTGCTGACTGTGAAACTGATACTACAAATTTATTTTCCATAACTTCAAACTGGGCCCTCACTGTTGCAAGGCAATCTTTTTATAGAAAGAACCCTATTTAATTCACTGGAGGAGGTAGGTAGTACAGTAGATAGAGCCCTAGGCTTGAAATCAGAAAGACATCTTCATGAGTTCAAATCTAGCTCAGATATTTTTTTTATTAAAACTTTTTATTTGCAAAACATATGTATGGGTAATTCTTCAACATTAACCCTTACAAAGCTTTCTGTTACAAAATTTTTCCCCCTCCTCCCCATCCCTCCCCTAAATGGCAGGATATCTACTACATGTTAATTATGTTAAAATACTTGACAAATCGAATATATGTATACATATTTCCACACTTATCATTGTTGTGCAAGAAAAAAAATCAGAGAAAGGAAACACAATATAAGCAAACATCAATAGAGAGCATGAAAATGTTATGTTGTGGTCCGCATTTCATATCCCTCTCTCTGGGTGTATATGGCTTTCTTCACTGAACAAATGGAACTGGTTTGAAATATTTCATTGTTGAAGAAAGCCGTGTCCATCAGAAGTGATCATCATATAGTATTGTTGTTACCATGTATAATGATCTCCTGGTTCTGCTCATTTCACATCAGTCCATGCAAGTCTCTCCAGGCCTCTCTGAAATAATCAGGATTGCTTCTAATAATTTCTTTTACTCATCTATTTTGAATTCATCTTTTTTGTTGTTTTTGGTATTAATAATTTGTCTTTTTTTCTTTTTTAAATCAAGTTAACATTAGTTTACCTAATTTATTGGCATTTTCAAAAGAATTTTTTATTTTATATATTAATTTGATTATTTTTTTTCAATTTTGTTTATTCTTTCTATGATTATATGGATTTCTATTTTGCTAGAAGCTTTTTACTTCATTAATTTCTAGTAAGTTTAATTGCATAACCAATTTATCAAAGTGTTCTTTCTCCCTTTTTTCCCCTCACAAAAATGTTTGAAGATATAAATTTTCTCTTAAGTACTACTTTGGCCACATCCTCCAATTTTTGATATGTAGTCTATTGTTGGCATCATCTTTAATGAAATTATTGCATCATCTTTAATGAAAGTATCTATTGTCTCTAGGATCAATTCTTTGAGTCACTTATTCTTTAAGCCCAAGCCTTAGAAGTTTAGGTCATAGCAAAAGTAAACGAGTAAAAGAGAAACAGGAAAGCACTACTTAGGTAGTGAATATGCATCAATGTTAAACATATATGTACTGAATAGTATAGAATCCATTTCCCTACTGCTTTAAGACTTTTCCACACCAGGAACTGGAAAGCTCATTGTTCCCAGGTAATTTTCCAGTCATTCATCAAAATCATCCAAAGACCACACCATTGTCTTGCAGAAACTTTATTAAGAGATTCAAAATATGATTCTTTTTTGTTTCATAGAATTTTCCTTCTTCTCTGCAATAACATATTCTATGTCCCTCCATCCAAATTTCCTTTGAAAATAGGATTTCCAGGCTAATTATCTGGGCTGTGTGTGTGTGTGTGTGTGTGTGTGTGTGTGTCTGTATATATGTGCACATGTACATTTAAATTTATAATTCATACACACATATGTGTACCTACATATATGTATGTATGTGTTTGCATGCATTCATCACATATGTTTCATCCCTGTATAAATACCTGGTTTGTTTCAGAAGACAGGGACTTTCACTGAATTCTTTGATAAGTTATAGCTTTTAACTAGAGATTACAAAAATTCATGACTGTATGTAGGGCCTAGAGAATTTTGAGAATTATGATTGCAACTAGATGCAATGTCATTGGAAGTGTAACCATTATGATTAGTGACTAGATAATTTAATATATCAGGCTTATGAACAGGGCTTAAATAATCTGAATGATCACTGCTGTTGATTCTATTCTAGAGTGTCAGTGATGGGAAGAAATGGTAATGACTATGCTTTGGATTATTATCATTTTGTAGCTGGAATATCAACAAGTTGTTTTGTAACTTGGGTTTCAGCCTGCCTTCTGAATGACTATTCACTAAATATTTGGCTGGATGACATTTTCCTAAGAAGGTGGTTGGATGCTTATCCATAAAGTTGTTCTTTAGATGCCTGCTGACTAAGGAGTTGGCTGGATGATAGTTCTTTAAGTAGTTGCTTGGATGTCTGTGTATGGGGGGGATGTAGTAGGGGATTTTGATTTTATTTTCCTTGACTTCTTGGTGGATATCCATTCAAATGCAAGATATGTTATGCATGCTCACTCATACTATCCAAAGATAGAGGTCAGTGCCTTTCCTTGCATTATGGGGAAAACTTTGAACTGATTTGAACCAACTTTGCCAAATTCAAGTTTTCTGTCTTGGTCAGTCTTGAAGGTGATTTGCTGGAGGCACCTTGAATTGCCATTGCTGCTATCCATTTGGATAATGGATTCATTTGCATTCAAGGTGACTTCCCAGAGAGACCCACTGGTAGGTACTACCATATTTTGTGCTCCAATTATTCTCATATTGTACTTGAATGCTAGAAGAAAAAACATTAGAATATGAGAATTAGTTCTAATTTATCATCCTTTACTCCTTAACAAAAATCGTCAAAGTTTACAATTCCCATTCCAGTGAGGTGAAATTCACTACCTCCCATCACTTCTGAGCAGCAGAGACTTTTCTATTATCCTTCCAGTTGTATCATGTAGATGGCAACCCCTAGCCTTAGTAGAATATTCTCCATCCCAGGCCAGACCATTGAAGAATAATAGCAGAATTGAATGTGGTAAGTCTCCCTGTTTAGCCTTTCCAAAGTCTAACATCATCTTCTTATATGTGCGATCATATGTATGTTTTAATGAGACTCAGCAGGATCAAAGTAACATGACTTGCCATGGTAAATGGGCACTTAGGACCCTTATAGTTTTGTAAGTGTGTGTGTGTATGTAAATTATGTCATGTGGGATCATTAAGAAGAGATAATTTGCTCCTTCAGACATACTCACCTACTCAGGTACCCTGATATTCCAATATGGATACAGATTCCACTGATTAGCTGCTCCTCTTTAGAAATGACAAAACTGTAGCCTTCTGGTGGTTCAGTAATACCTGTGTTTTGGCTTTCTGAAAGAGAAAAAGGAGTAAAGTGTTATAAGAGAAAGCAAAACCTTATCCAGACTATCCTTACCCTCAATAATGTTTCAAGACTACTAAATACAAATCAGCCCCATTGTTCTGGTGCAGAGATCAGTGGGGCTGTCTATAGCAGGTTACTGGAGATTAAGTCAAGCCCTTGCAGTAAGGGACAAGAACTTCTCCCTAACAAGATGCAAAGATGCTAACATCCCTCCTCCAGTGATACTTTCATCCTTGACCATTTTCTGAATGATTCCAGTCATGTCCAAATATGAAAGTGATTCTTTCAACCCTCTCTGAAATGAGCTGCTTACTTTGCCCTGGTATAGCCTAGAAGCTCTTTTTTGGTGAATTTGCAGGAATAGAGATATCTATTTCCAAGCTGGATCATTACTTCAACTGAAGATAATGGGGTCTAACACAGACACAATCACAGCCTTCACTCCCAAACTAGCCCACTCTACTTTGCAGGATATTACAAAAAGAGAATGCTGTTTTTACAGTGTATTTTTGGGCTGACCGGACTTTCAGATGGAGATATTTTGATTTTCAAAATAATGGTGAAAACTTTATATGACAGCTCTTTCTGTCCTTTCTTTTGAGCAAAAAAGCAGAAACAGCTGTCTTATTGACTGATCACATAATTCTGTGGATGACACTTTCCAAACCTCAGCTCTCTATACATTTGAGAAATGAAGCCTTCATCAGAGAAACTTGCTTCAAAATTCTTTTCATAATTACTATTGCTAACTGTATTCCCTGCATTTATTCTATTATCCCTTTCCTTTCACTCTGTCCTTCCTTAAAAATGTTTTGTTTCTAACTAGCCCCACTGTTAATGTGCCCTCTCTTCTATAACTCTCCTTTCTTCTATCCTTTTCCCCTCCTACTTTCCTGCAGTGTAAGACAGATTTCTATACTCATATTGAGGGTATATATTATTTTCTCTTTGATGAGAGTAAAGTTCACTCACTCCCCCTCAAATCTCCCTGTTTCCCTCCATTTTAAAAGCTTTTTCTTGCCTTTTTTTATGGCAGATAATTTATACCACTCTATCTCTCCCTTTCCTTTTCTCCTAGTATATTCTTCTGTCACTCTTTAATTTAATTTAATTTTTTAGATATTATCTCTTGACATTCAACTCATACCTCTGTCTATAAATACTCCTAACTGCCATAATATGAGAAAGTTCTTATCAGTTACAAGCATCATTTTCCTATGGAGGAATGTAAACAGATAAACCTCGTTAAGTCCCTTATGATTTCTCTTTTCTGATTACCTCTATATGTTTTTCTCAAGACTTGTATTTGTAAATCAAACTTTTTATTCAGCTCTGGTCTTTTCATTATGGATGTTTAAAAATCCTCTATTTCATTGAATTTCTGCCTTTTCTCCTGAAGGATTATATTCATTTTTGTTGTGTAGGTGATTCATGGTTGTAATCTTAGCTCTATTGCTTTCTGAATTATATTACAGGTTCTCTGATCTTTTAATGTAATGCTAAATATTGGGTTATCCTGACTGTGGCTTCACTATACTTGATTGTTTCTTTCTGGATGCTTGCAATATTTTCTCCTTGACCTTGGAGTTCCCAAATTTTGCTATAATATTCCTGAGAGTCTTCGTATTGGAATCTCTTTCAGGAGGTGATTGGTGAATTCTTTCAATTTCCATTTTACCTTCTGGATCTAGAATATCAGGACAGCTTTCCTTAATAACTTCTTAAAAGATGATGTCCAGATCCCTCTTTTTTATCTCGACTTTCAGGCAGAACAATAATTTTTAAATTATCCCTCCTGGATCTATTTTCCAGATCAGTTGTTTTTTCAATGAGATATTTCACATTTTTTCCCTATTTTTTAGTTTTGCTTTATGGTATCTTGATTTTTTTCATAAAGTCATTAGCTTTCTTTTTTTTTTTTCAATTCTAATTTTTAAGGAATTATTTTCCTTAGTGAGATTTTGTAGCTCCTTTCCCATTTGGCCTATTTTGCTTTTTAAAGGTATTCTTCTTATTCACTTTGTGTATTTCCTTTTGCATCACTCTCATTTCTCTTCCTAATTTTTCATTTATCCATCTTACCTGATTTTCAAAATTCCTTTTGACCTCTTCTGCGACCTGAGACCAATTCTTTTTTTTTTTTCTTGGAGGCTTTGGATGTAGAAGTTTTGACTTTATTATCATCTACTGAATTCGCATTTTGATCTTCCTTGTTATCATAGCAACTTTCTAGGATTAGAATCCTTTTCTCTTGTTTACTCATTTTCCAGTCTATTACCTATTTTTTAGCTCTTTGTTAAAATAGGATCTGTTTTCAGGTTTGGGGAAACCCCAAGCTTCAGGTATTTTGTGCAACTGTTTTCAGAGATCCTTCTAGGGAACAATAGCTATGAGCTAGCACTGCTGCTCAAATCTTAGTTCAGTCAAAGCAACAGAATCTTCTCACAGTGCTAGCCAAGAGGCCTGCAATCTCCCTCTGACCAGCTGTTTCAATCCCCTACCTGTGGGCTGAGGCTAACATTGTTGTTGCTGTTGCTGTCACTGCTATGGTAGCGGCTGATACTGCAGCTTTGCTGTTACTGGTGGTGAGTCAGTGACTCCCAAAGCCTGATTCTAAATTGGGGCTCCCCTCACACCCTCATATGCCAAATCTTTCCTGCTGAGTTGTCCTTGGCCTCTGTAGACTGAGAGGTCTGGAGATCACTGCCACTGCCACAGATTCAAAGGCCCATCACCTGTTCCTGGTTTTGTGAGGTCTTAGTTGTGCTGCCACAGTCTGTGCTGCAATAGTACTCTAGACCCACCTAGATCAACAAAACCCACCTGCTAACTTTTCCAGCTGCTTTAGGCTGGAAAATTTTTCCACTTCATCTTTTTGTGGTTTCTGAGTCTCTAAAATTTGTTTAGAGTCATTATTTAAAGGTATTTGGAAGGATTTGGGAGGGAACTCTGGTGAGCCTGCCTTTACTCGGCCATTTTGGCTCTGCATCCCCTATAACATCATTTTAAAACTCTTTATAAATTAATTATTTCTTTCTTGTAAGATATGTTTTTCTCTGAGGCTTTACTTGTGAAAAACAAAAGGACTGGAAGATTCCACATGGTATGTTCCTGGGTGGACTATGTCTCCAGTGTCTATAGTCTTGTCTTCCTGTTCATCTTCCTATCCCAGTCTGGAAAAATAAATAACTATGATTTTTTTCTTGGATTTCCTCCTGGGAATGTTTTCCAGGTCTTTGAAGAGCAGTTTTGAGGATACCGCTTATTATATTAGATTGTTTTCCAGCACCATGAGGCACAGAGGATAGAATTTGGAATCAGGAAGACTCATCTTAATGAGTTTAAATCTGGCATGAGACACTAGCTTTGTGATCCTGAGCAAGTCATGTTTGCCTCAATTACTCATATATATATATATATATATATATGTGTGTGTGTATGTGTATGTATATATATTTAAAATGAGCTAGAAAAGGAAATGACAAACCACTCCACTATCTTTGCCAAGAAAACTCCAAAATGAATTCACAAAGAATCAAACCTAATTGAAATGATCAAACAACAGCAGCCATGATATCATGACTTGTCTCTTTTCCATTGTAAATATTGGAACATAATCTTGGCTAGTCTGAAAGAAATGAAAATTGAAACATCAAACATAGGAGGTTGAGTTCTGTCTTGAAAATAGTTCATTCTGAAAAGTAAAGATTAAAGAGCAAATTTTTACCTCCAAGGCCAATGCAGGAAATTATTTCACTGGATTTTGTTATAGAAGTTTTGTTTCTCTCTTTTCCCCCCACTTGGGGATGGAGTAGAGAGGTAGAAGACAGAGAGAAAATAGATGCTTGCTAATTTTTTTTTTAATTTTAAAAAAGAAAATTTAATATTAAACATTTATATAACTACCTAAACTTAAGATCCATTTATAATTAAATTAATTTTATTGTCAAAAAGATATCTGAGTTCTAACAATGGTTGAGGGCAGTACTGATGGCTCATAACAAGAATTGCCAAATACCAGACAGGCTGAGGACTGGAAGCCAAGATTGTCATATCTCTTCTTCAGAAGAGATATCTCTTATTTATGAATTTCCATTGAGAATGGCAGCTTCTGCTACCTCCAATCCTTAGGAGTACTCCACTCGCTCAACTTTGTGAGCCAATTTCTAACCAATCAGGAGCATAGTTGTGTTTTTTTTTTTTGTTGTTGTTTTTTTTTTTAAAGATCATTGGGAACTCTTGTCCCAAAGATTCCTGGAGGGAAGTCTGAGGAAAACATTTTTTTCCTGCTCACTCTTGACTTTGCAGGGCCAACATTGCTATGTATGGATAAAGAATAGAAGAGACTAATGAAGTACCTTTACATTAGTAGGTGATTTGTGATTCCCCTCTCTCATTTATTCCTGAAAGCAGTATTAAGTTTCCAGTAGAGAAACTGCATTCCAAAATTAATTGTGTTTTGCCTGTGGCATTCTCTTCCAGCTCTAAAGATTTACAATTCATGACTTGAAATATTTCCAAGAATATTGACTGAAAACAATAGCAATTGTAATCTTTTTTTTTAAATCACATTTTTAGTACTCTGTTGACAATGCTACTTTTTAAAATGTGCATTGATGGTGGAGTGGGTGATGTGCAGTGTCATGTTGGCATGACAACCAGGAATTAATTTTCTAATGTCCCTGACTCTTGATTATTGCTGTTTACTTGCATGAGACCCAAGGCTGATTTTTCCCCCTCAGTGGGTGAAGGACATTTTATTGAAAGAAAAATGGTCCTCACAACATTGCCTAGAGATCAGACTTTTATTGTCTCTTAAAACTTTGTTTAAATATATTTCTTTTTTTTTCTTTGTCAAAAGGTGGATTTATTTAGGGGAAAAGGTTACAGACAAAATGAAGGGATACGATAGGCACCAGGTAAACATGAAAGAACTAGATTTGGGAGAGCATAGAGAGGAGTTTTCAGAATTAATGGTGGAATGGACAGTTTCCCTGGTGGAACTTGCCATTTACAGACAAATGAAACACTCCATGAGGTTGGATCATGCCCTTAGCTGACAGGGACTTAGCACCTCAAATAGATTGCCAAAAGGAGGATTGGTGGGGCTAGTCACCATGGGACATGTCAGGGCTGGGAGAAACCTCATGGCGCCATAGGGGTAAAGGGAAAGACAGAGTGCCATAACTGACTGATCCACAGGAGGAGGGCAGGGATCAGGGCAGGGCCATCAGCCGCTTTTATAGGGAAAATGTAGCCCCAGGGACATGACTGGGATTTCTGACAGGACAGGGGGAGGTGAGGCTGCCCAGGACCCCTCCAGAGGGTGGGCCTAAGGGCTTTGACATAACTTGGACATATGAAGGACACCCTCCCCATAAGGTGGGACCATGGAGCTGAACTAACCTCAGTGCCTTCTCCCTGCCTGCCTCAGGGATCAACTCTTCAGTTGCTCTGGGCCAACACACCCAGCAGTCAGAACCTCATCATCTCCCCAATCTTTACATATTTTCTTTTTTTTTTCTTTTTTTTTCTTTTTTTTTTTATTTTAAGCTTTTTATTTGTATAACATATGTATGGGTAGTTCCCCAACCTTGATCTTTACAAAGCTTTCCAATACATATTTTACCCCCAGTCCCCTCCCTTCCCCCAGATGGCAGGAAGTCCACTACATGTTAATAATGTTGAAATGCTTGACAAGTTATGCAAGAAAAATCCTATCTACAAGAAAAAAAAGAATCAGAGAAAGGCAACACAATGCAAGCAAATGTCAATAGAGATCATGAAAATGTTACGTTGTGGTCCATATTTCATGTCCCTCTCTCTGGGTGTATATGGTTTTCTTCAGTGAACAACTGGAACTGGTTTGAGACAATTCTTTATTGCAGAGAGCCATGTCCATCAGAATTGATCATCATGTAATACTGTTGTTGCTGTGCATGATGATCTCCTGGTTCTGCTCGTTTCACACAGCATTAGTTCATGCAAGTCTCTCCAGGCCTCTCTGAAATTGTCCTGCTGGTCGTTTCTTACAGAGCAATAATATTCCATAACATTCATATACAATAATTTATTCAGCCACTCTCCAATTGATGGGCATCCCTTCAGTTTCCAGTTTCTAGCCACTACAAAAAGGGCTGCCACAAACATTCTTGCACATGTGGGTCCCTTTCCCTCCTCTAAGATCTCTTTGGGATATAGGCCCAGTAGAAACACTGCTGGGTCGAAGGGTATGCACAGTTTGACAACTTTTTGAGCCTAGCTCCAAATTGCTCTCCAGAATGGTTGGATCCGTTCACAGTGCCACCAACAATGTATTAGTGTCCCAGTTTTCCCACATCCCCTCCAACATTCATCGTTATCTTTTCCTGTCATTTTAGCCAATCTGACAGGTGTGTAGTGGTATCTCAAAGTTGTCTTAATTTGCATTTCTCTGATCAATAGTGATTTGGAGCAACTTTTCATATGACTAGAGATGGTTTTAATTTCATCATCTGAAAATTGTCTGTTCATATCCCTTGACCACTTATCTATTGAAGAGTGGCTTGAATTCTTATATATATGAGACAATTCTCTATATATTTTAGAAATGAGGCCTTTATCAGAACCATTAAATGTAAAGATGATTTCCCAATTAGATGCTTCCCTCCTAATCTTGTCTGCATTTGTTTTGTTTGTACAGAAACTTTTTAACTTAATATAGTCAAAATTATCCATCTGGTGTTCAATTAGGAGCTCCAAGTCTTCTTTGGACATAA
>JAJPUD010030055.1:0-13434 GCA_023553655.1 Myrmecobius fasciatus
GTGCTCTTGAGATTTTGGGGGAAATATTTTTGGTACCATTCTCCATGTTTTAAATATATCATCCAGTGTGGTTGGTCAACACATGTCCAGGTCTACAGGAATACACCTGGGAGTTGCTAGGTGCACCTTGGAAATTGGGAAAACAAACACATACTTTCTTTTTTTAATTTGGAGAGCCAATTAAACATTTACCAGTATACCACTGATAACCATAGCTCACCTGATTTCAATGACCTCTGACAAGTGTGAAAACCTTCCATAGACTAGTCTTGAAGGGGGAATTTTCAACCTGTGGAACATAAGTTCTTTTTAAAAATAGTTGTTCATCCATCCAGTCATTTATTTTTTAACTTTTTGTTTTGTTACATTTGGATACCAAATTCTCTCCCTCATCTCTTCTTCTCCCGCACCCATTGAGAAGACAAGCAATAAGAAACCCATTACACAGGAATAGAAGTTCTCTGAAGGAGGGATTTTTTTGTTTTGGTCTCTTTATCTCTAGTCTGTAGCACGGTGCCTGGCACAAAGTGAATGCTTAGGCCCACATGGGAGAACAAACACTATATACAAGGAAGGTGTTTACAGACACAGACATGCTCAAAAGAATAAACAGAACAAATTTTGATAGTGAATTCATAATGATTTCATGTATTTTTGTAGCTGAATATTTATAGTCTCAAAGTGACACTGAATTTTTGTTCTTTCTCTAAATGTCTCAGATGGAAGAGCAAACTTGCAGACCTAGAACCCTAACCCTAACCCTAACCCATACTCCTGTGAATTTCTTGGGATCCATTTTTCCTGGATAAAAGACTTAAAAAAAATGGTCTCAATCAGATTATTCTTCAAAGTGGAAAACTATTTCTGTTGCACCATTTTGACGAGTCTTCCCAAGCACCTCAATGTCCCTTATTAGCAAAGAATTCTAGGCTTTAAGCCCTTTCAGCCATCAAGTCTTTTATTAAAATAATACAAATTTCCTAGAAGTGAAAATGTGTCAGGAGCCTTTAAACTTACATTTCCCTAGAGATGAATTCATGAGTTCTTTCTAATTTCCCTACCTACTGTAACAAGCTATGTGACAGTGATGGTCTGCTAAAAAGGATCACAAAATAAGGGCTCTGAAAGAAGAGGAAGGAGTGCTTCCCACCTCCAAAGGCAGTGTTTCTTTGCCATTTACAAAGGGCCTTCCCCTGATAGTGAGTCAATGATAACTTGTAAAAGATGGCAAGAATCTGACATATCTTGTATGCACTTCATCTCAAACATGTAAGATTATAGCATCCAGGTTTTTGTCGCTGCATTGAGAGAACAATTTCACTAGTTTGGTGCTTAGTAGAGTAGTGTAACCATCTGAATTTTTTTTTATGGCTTTCTGTCACCTGATGGTTCCCTTCTTTTGTATTATTTTGCTCTGTTTTTCTTCTTCTAATCATTATCTTTTATTCGCTTAATTAGGACTCCCTATTCTGGTTCTATACTAATAGCTAGTATTTCTAGAGCTATTTCAGGTTTGCAAAGTACTTTATAGGTGTTAATTCACTTGATCCTCACAAACAAATCTAGAAGGTAAGTATCATTTTTTAATGTTTAATTTCCTCCCTGTTCCATGTAAAAGCAATTTTTGACATTCACTTCTTAAAAATGTTGAAGTACAAATTCTCTATTTCCTTCTCTCCCTATCCTTTCCACCCTTTGAAAAGGCAAGTAATTTGATGTAGATTATACATCTGCAGTTGTGCAAAGCATAATGACACACAGATGAAATCAATGTAAAATAAAAAGTGTGTTTCTATCTTGTTCTGGATTGCATCAGTTCTTTTTCTGGAGGTGCAGAGCAGTTTTCCTGAGGAGTCCTTCAGAACTGTCAGAATAGCCAAGTCATTCACAGTCCCTCCTTGTACAATCTTGCTGTTACTGTGTACACCATTCTCCTTGTTCTGCTAACTTCGTGTAAGTCTTTCCAGGTTTTCTGACAGTATTTGGCTTGTCATTTCTCATTGGATGATAGTATTCTCTCAACACCACGTAAAATTGGCAGCAGCAGCAGCAATGACAGTTTAGCTAAGCAGTGGGTAAGCTGCCTGTGGGCAAGTTCTGATTCCTTGGATTTGATGGTAATGTCTTTGCATGTAATTTTCATAGAATCGGCATATTGTTACCATTGATAGAAGCACTGTTGTGTAATTGGTATATCTTTGTTGGGTGGTTGACTTTAATGGCAAAGTGTTAGTGTGTACTTGTGTAGTCGCCATAAGGTTTTAGGATTTGATGAAAATCTTCTCTTAGTATGGAACTTTTCTCTCCCTCTTTGCCAGATTGCCTATACTGTCTCAAGTTTTTCTGTATCCTCCACTGAACACATACTAGCTGTGTGACTCTGAGCAAGTCACTTAACCCCCGTTGCTTCACCAAGGGGAGAAAACTGGAGGGTAGGATGAGATTGGGGCTTTTTCTGAAGGGTATATTGAATAAAATTAGGAAAGTAGGGAGGAGAAGATAAGGAAAGGAAATTTATTTATTTATTTATTTTTAAAATTTTATTTTATTTGCAAAACATATGTATGGGTAATTTTTCAACATTAACCCTTACATAGCTTTCTGTTACAGATTTTTCCCCCCAACTCCCCACCCCTCCCTTAGATGGCAGGATATCCACTACATGTTAATTATGTTAAAATATTTGGCAAATCGAATATATGTATACATATTTCCAAACTTATCATTGCTGTGCAAGAAAAATCGTATCTACACAGAAGACATCAGATAAAGGAAACACAATGTAAGCAAACATCAATCAAGAGTATGAGAATGTTATGTTGTAGTCCACATTTCACATCCCTCTCTCTGGGTGTATATGGCTTTCTTCACCAAACAATTGGAAGTGGCTTGAAACATTTCATTGTTGAAGAGAGCCATGTCCATCAGAATTGATCGTCATATAGTACTGTTGTTGCCGTGTATAATGATCTCCTGGTTCTGCTCATTTCACTCAGCATCAGTTCATGCAAGTCTCTTCAGGCCTCTCTGAAATCGTCCTGCTAGTAGTTTCTTACAGAACAATCATATTCCATATTATTCATATACCATAATTTATTCAGCCATTCTCCAGTTGAAGGGGATCTATTCAGTTTCCAGTTTCTAGCCACTACAAAAAGGGCTGCCACAAACATTCTGGCACATGTGGGGCCCTAGGAAAGGAAATTTAAAGATTTGAGTTAAATAAAGAATAAGAGACTAAGAAGAAAAGAGAAAGTAGCAGGGAAAACGTAAAAAGGAGAGGTTATGAAGAAAAATAGGGAGTAAAAATAAGAGAGCGATTCAAATAGTAAACAAAAGTTTGTTAAATCTATGAAACCATTTATAGTTATATATAAAAAGGCTCTAGATCATCATGGATTAAATATACACAGATTAAAATTACCTTGAAGTAACATTTTACACCTGTCAGATTGGCTAAAATGATATAAGGGTATAGGGGACATGCTGAACTCTCCCCTAGCTTATGAAAATTAAAATTAAAATTAAAAAAATATAAAATGATTAACAAATGTTTAGATTTGCTGGGTCTATAGAAGGAGCACTTGCTCTGTAAACTATTCCTTGAACCCATGTAACCTGGTTGAACATTAGTATGTTTTACATGATGAGGGGAAAACATGTTCTAAAAATGTTTATAGCAATATATATTGCTGAGGCAAAGTTGGGGCTAAATGACTTGCCCAGGGTCCCACAGCTAGGAAGTGCTAAGTGTCAGAGGCCAGATTTGAACCCATATCCTCCTCACTTCAGGACTAGTGCTCTATCCACTGCACCATCTAAGTACCCCTATGGCAGTATTCTTCTTGATGGTTAGGAATTGGACATGTCAGGAATGTGCATCAACTGGGGACTGAGCGAACAGATTGTGGTATATGCTCGGGATGGAATCTAACAATGAACTCCAGATTTTAGAAAAGCATGGAACAAGTAGTACAAAGCGCAGAAGATTGAAATGAGCCGAACCAAGGCAACATTGTGTGCAGTGATAGCAACTTAGCTCTAGGAATGACTTTGAATAAGTTATTTTGTCTTTTATAAATACTCAAATTACCTATAAAGGACATATGAAGAAAGACACTATATACATCTGGAGAACAACTGAGAAATAGAAATATATGTAGAATAATTGATAGATATATACCTATGTGTATCTACTGGTACCCATTTGTAGGGTGGGGGAGGGAAGAAAAAATATATGATAATTTCTTGTCATTTTGAGAGGAATAGCATGTTTTATATAGCAAATTCAATGTCATATTCAGTCATCTTTTTATTGTAGTGTTATGAAAACGCTTGTTTTATTGTATAGAAACACAAACTTTAAGTGCTAGTTAAAACTTTACTTCTCTCTCCGTCTTCTTCCCTCTCTCTCTCTCTCTTTCTCCATTCCTCTATCTATCTATCTGTCTGCTATCTGTCTGTCTGTGTATCAACCCAACTAAGATGTTGGCAAGTGGTACCATCCCTTCCAGTTAAATTGAAGAAGAAGAAATGCAAGTAGTGTCTGATTTTCTATCTTTGCTTTAAAAAATCCCTGCAGATGGCAAGTGTCGCCATGAAGTGAAAAGATGCTTGCTCCTTTGAAGGAAAGCTATGGCAGCCCTGGACAGCATGTTAAAATAAAGAAATCACCTTGCCAGCAAAAGTCCATAGTCAAAGTGATGGGCTTTCCAGGGCTATGGCTGTGAGTGTGGCAGAACCAGGAAAGCTGAGTACCCTTAAACTGTGGTGCTGGAGAAGATCTTGGAGAGTACATTGGGCAGCAAAGAAGTGAAATCCCAGTCAATACTTAAAGAAATTGGTTCAGGCTGTTCTCTGGAGGGACAAACATCAAAGCTGAAGTAATTTGACCAGAAAATGAGAAAAAAGGATTCATTAGAAAAGATCTTGATGTCAGGATAGACAGAAGGAAAAAAGGTGAAGGCAGAGGATGATGGTGTCATGGAATGCATGAACTTGGACGGTCTTTGAGAGAGATGGGGGAAAGAAGGGCCTGGTATGTTATTGCCCATATTCTCAAAGTGTCGGATAAGAATGAACCATGTTCTAAAAGCTCACAGCCTTATTTAAGGTAAAACTGGGGGCAGCTAGGTGGTGCCATAGTGCATAGAACACTGGGCTTGGAATCAGGAAGACTGAACTTCCTAAGTTCAAATTTTACCTCAGATACTTACTGGGTGGGTGAACTTGGCCAAGTTACTCAACCCTCTTTGCCTCAGTTTCCTCATCTGTAAAACAAACTGGAGAAGGCAATAACAAACCTCTCCAGTATCTTTGCCAAAAAACTCCCTTCCCACAGTGGAGTCACAGAGTCAGACACAGGTGTGTTGCAGCCGTCTTAAGAACTCAGCTTGTATGAGCCCTTTGCTCTCAGAGGCCAGATGAATGAGGCAGGGGAACTCATAGGGTGTGAAAAGAGCTCCAGTTTATTATGCCGCACAGCCTTGTTGAAATACAGTTTTGCAAGCGTGATCAGTGCCTGAAGAGCAGGCAATCCCCCCAATCACCATTCAGAGAACCAGCTTGTGGGCTTTGCCTGTGCCTGATATGTACCAATGGAAGGAGAGCTGATCCAGCAATTTAGCAACCCGCTCACAGGTGAGAAGCCCTGTCAAGGCATCCCTGCTCATGAGCAACTAGCTGGGACCCTCAGACTCAACCCATTCCCATGCCATGCATTAGAGCTCCTTAGTTAACAAAGGTGTTTCTGCAACATGGCAGAAAACTTATTGTGCAGCAAAGGTCTAGGGGGCCTTGGTACTCCCTCTTGGCAGGATCCCATAGCCTAGCATTTCTCCCTTTTTATTTTTTAGATAAAAAGTCTTTTTTTGAGCTGCACCCTCTGAAAGGATGGTGGAGAAAGATCTATAAAAGCATCCTAATATTACAGGGCAACAACAAAGCAATAACAACATCACAGCACACAGGGCAGTCCATGATTCTAATTTTAACCACTATGAGGAGGTGTTTTCAAACCAATGTATGGTTTTTCCAGCAGTTTTATATGGATTCAAATCTTCATAGAAGCTTTCTCTATGCCAGATATTAGTTTATATAAACTTTCTATGTCATCTTCAATTGTGTTTTTGAGAACTAAACCATTCAAATGCCTCTTAATACTGCCCCTCTTATAATCTTGTCCTGTATAATTATACAGCAAAGGGGTTACACAAACTTTTGTATATCTATAGTCACATTGTAATTGAGCCTGGAGTTTCAATAACTCTCCTTCTGCTCCTATTTCCCATGACACTTCCCTTTAATCTTTTATCATCTGATACAATTGTTCATCTGTCTTAGCCTGCCTGGGGAAACCCGCTGAGACCCTCCTGGCTAGCTCCTCTCTAGATCTAGCTTGGACTCTACTGTTTGATACATTAGATATGGACATGGCAAGAGAGACTGAGGAAGCTATAAGTGAAACCAACCAAGTGCTACCCCATATGACACAGCTCATACAATTCTTTTTTCTCATGGGACTAAGGTCTGTTTCTTTTTGTTGCCATGTACAATGATCTCCTGGTTCTGCTCACTTCACTCAGCATCAGTTCATGCAAGTCCCTCCAGGCCTCTCTGAAATCGTCCTGCTGGTCGTTTTTTACAGAGCAATAATATTCCATAATATTCATATGCCATAATTTATTCAGCCATTCCCCAAATGATGGGCATCCATTCAGTTTCCAGTTTCTAGCCACTACAAAAAGAGCTGTCCCAAACATTCTTGCACATGTGGGTCTCTTTCCCTCCTTTAAGATTTCTTTGGGATATAAGCCCAATAGAAACACTGCTGGGTCAAAGGGTATGCACAGTTTGATAACTTTTTGAGCATAGTTCCAAATTGCTTTCTAGAATTGATGGATGCATTCACAATTCCACCAACAATGTATCAGTGTCTCAGGTTTCCCACATCCCTGCTGCCAACATTCGTCCCTAGTATGTTTTTCCATGTGCCAAACTGCTGGCCCAGTTCTTGAGGGACAAGAATATGTCCCATGGAGTTTTGTGCTTTATAAGGGGCCAACCTGATGACCCTTTGTGTAGACACACCGCTGCAACCCTCCCACGTGGATGAGGGTGTCACCATGACAGGGCGTCCCCTGCTTGCCCAGCATGTGAGTCACATGATACTCCATATCCGAAAATGGCATTTGTAAAGTTATGTTCTTCACTTGTGGGCAATAGGTATTATTCCTTTTGTGATCAGCACACAGGGAGCCTATTCACAAGTCCATCAAAGTTGTACTTTACTTTTGCCAGTTCCATTTTATTTCTCAAGGTGAAATTCATCCCCGATTATTCGGGTTGCCTTTCCTGTCAACACTACATCTGGTATGCATTCCCTTCCCCCCCCACCAGAGACAATTCTAAGCCATGGTGGGTCCATCATGATAGTCCACCTTTTGGCCTCTGTTGCCAATCCTGATTGTATGTAACACAAACCCGTATATAGTTAAAGCATCTTGTTAGTGGTCTTCGGAACATGTCTTCTCCTTCTTTTGGACAGTCGTCTCTTCTTCCTTCTTTTCCTCTTCAGTTCTATAAACGACTCTGAGATATCTGGTGGGAATCCCCGCTGGAGATTTTCTGCTGTGGAGATACAAGCATATCCTGGCCCCCACATTAGAACCCTATAGCGTCCCTCCCATCCTTCAGGACCTTTTTTTTACCATGGTCTCATTCTTAGAGGGCCTTCTTAATGAAGATGGGGTGTTATCTTTAAGTGGTTCTCTGTTTATATTCACCAAAAGATATTTCACAGCTAGACTTAAATCATTTGAACCAAATTTTAAACAATTAATTGTATATACTGCTTCATCTATGTCTTTCTGAGTGACCCTACTTCATCTTCCTCTTTTTGTTTTTTTAATAAGTCTCTTGAGGGTCTGATTAGCCCTTTCTGCAATGGCCAGTCCTGTGGGGTTGTAAGGAATCCCAAAAATATGATGTATGGAGAATTCCTATAAAAACTGGTTTCATATTTTTGAGGTATATGAGGGTCCATTATCAGTCTTGATAGTATGTGGGATGCCCATAAATGCAAAACAATGAAATAAGTGATATGCAGATACAAAGCCTGAATAAGTGTCCACTATAACATGAATGCATGTTTTTCCCAAATGTGCAACACCCATTTGCCATATATCATTTGGCCTGTCGCCTGTAGGGTTAGTTCTCAGTCTACAGGTCTTTGAGAATAAGGTACATAAGCTACCCATCTTTTGACTATGCTTTCTGCTTCTTGCTGGGACACCCCATAAACTTTCCAGAGAGATCTGGCAGATAGATGCAAGTGTTCATGAGCCTTTTTTGCTTGTTCTAAAGGGCAGAGAAGAATACACTGTGTAAGCAGACCATCCACTATTTTATCCCCTTCAAATACAGATTCCAGACCGTCCACGTGAGAATGGATGTGTATTATATAAAAAGGATGGACTCTTATTAAAATCACCTCTTGTACCTCCTGAAACAATGAGAAGATAGGTCCTGTTTGAGCCTTTATATATGCTGTCTCTATTCTTTGGATCACCCCAGCTGCATAGTGACTATCTGAAATAATATTGATAGGTTTGCCTATTTTCAATACTTGTATGATGGCATACAACTCATTTTGCTGTGTAGAGGTGTAAGGTGTAGTAAATACATTAGAGATGCCCAATTGTGGGGACTATATAGCTGCTTTATTTTGCTTGGTGGCATCAGTAAACACATGAGGGCCTTTAAGTGGATGTATTTTTGTTTTTGTGGGAAATATCCATTGCCACTGTTCATAAAATGGCAGCTGGGTCCTGTTCTTACTCCTCTTAACCCTAACAAAATGGTCCACATTTCCTGAGTAGCTGTTAAGCAATTTAACCTAAGGGGACTTGAAACTACAACTCACAACAAAAATTTGCTGATATTAATTGTAAATTTATATGTCGAATATTCTAATTGTCCCGTATGCTATACTGCTCTTTTTGCCACTTGCTTCCACAGCTCCGATCCCTAACCCATTGATGGGAAAGGATAATAGTTTCCAGAGTAATGCAGACAATTGCTGAGACCTTTCTTAATCGAGACTGTTGGATTTGTGGGGGACCTCAGCAATCTGACCAGTGGCCTTGGGTAGCTGTACCATTAAGCCCAGCCTGGCTCCTGAGTAAAAGATCAGATGTCCACAATGGGACTGGGTTTTGGTCAGAACAAGAGAAACATCAATGGTCATTAACCGACTCTATTCCTGGTAAATACTGTCTAAATCAGAGAGGAGAAGGAGAATGGCTAGGGAGCAGTGAGTGTGATTGGACTTGCTCAGTGGAGGTTAAAACCACTCAGCTAGATTGTACAAAGGATAAGCATAGATGGAACCAAAGTCATGTCCAATGCAAGGATGGAGTATGGCGGCCCTGGACTAATTTAGGGTGGGAGTTAGACCGCTGCCAGTTTCCACCATGCAGAAACTTGAATTGGCCCCCAAACCGATATGAAACAGTTTTACTCACTGAAGATGGGCATGGTCACCCATATGGGCCTTGGCAAATAGCAGAATGTATGAGGAGAAATGAAAAGGGAGTTCTAATCCGGCCCTGGTACCAATGGGCTTGGCGGAATTCACCTTGGTCTGGTTATTTTACCTCTTCTTGGAGCACAAACGATAGGTCTGAATCTAATATTATGAGTTGTAGCTTCAAAGGTAAACAGCAATTATGGAAATGTCAATACCAGGATAATATCTGGACCCTATACCAGGGAGGTCCATTTGGGGATAAAGACTCCTGTGGTGTTCAACAGGACATATATTTTTAAATTGAGCAAACCTACATTAAAGGGACATTATTGGATCTGTGGTCAAACTGCTTATACCCACCTTCCCTTAATTGGCTGCTGTCTGTTATATTGGGTTAATTAGACCAAAATTATTCTACTTACCTGGAAATGACATGAATCATTTAGGAATCCAGTTATATGATGATTTGGAATGAGAGAAATGGAGCATTGATACTTTCCTAACACAGACTGGGGATGCTAATGGGTGGGGAGATACATGGCCACCTGAAAGAATAATCTGAGAGTATGGACTGGCCCACCTGGGCTCATGATGGTAGTTGGGGATACAGAACTCCTATTTTTGTATTTTAAATAGATTAATTCGACTCCAAGCTGTCTCACTAATCAGATAGGGAGAGCCTTGGACTTATTGTCTGATGAGGCAACCCACACCAGAGAGGCAGTCTTACAGCACAGATTGGTTTTGGATTATCTACTGGCAGAGAAAGGGGAAGTGTGTGTGGGAAGCTGAATCTTTTTACTTGTTGTATGCAAATTGACAATAATGGGAAAATAGTAAAGAAGATTGCCAAAGATATTAGGAAACTGGCACACGTCCCTGTGCAAACCTGGAGTTCCAGTTCAGTACATCATGGTGGTCTTGGTTCAATGGTAGCTGGTGGAAGCAGGTATTATAGTTTGGATTAATTGCTTTCAGTGGAGTAATACTTTTACCAATTTGTCTGCCTTGTATAATACATATTGTTACTGGGATAGTACATAAAACCATAGCTGAAACTCTAGGGAATGACAACAAAATGCGTATGCTAATGCTGCAATATCAAGGATGGACCCGAGTACATAAAGGAGATGCCGGTGATGAGGAGGTCGGTAGGAGGAGTAACAGGTTGTTGCAAACATTTTGGAATGAGAGTTCTTCAAAACAGAGGGGGGACTGAGTGTGGCAATCAAAGTGAAGATCTCTCAGGACTATAGACTAAATTGAACAAAGCCTGAGGGCCTAAGCAGGGTGGGGAGAAGTAGAAAGTAGTTTTGATTTAGAAGCTGTCAACATTCCAGTTCCTAAATAAGGAAAGTAAAGCATATGTAACCAATTAGAATGTATGTAAAGGAAAAGGGAGATGGGCTTGGGACTTTCTTTGTTCTGGACCATATAAAAATCACAAGAATGTACTGGACAATGGCTCTCCCAACTCTGGACTACTCATTTGTTCCGTTGTGGGACACCCGGTTCTCACGAGTTCCTGAATAAAGCCTTTGTCCTATACCTTGAGATGCCTGTGAAGTATTGATAATTCAGAGGAGGGTTTGAATATTCCACACACCAGCTTTCTCAGAGTCTGGGTGAGTCGGGCTGAACACCCTTTTCACCCCAATGACACTGACCTTTCTTGCAGATTTTCCAATTTTTCTTGAATTGGAGAGTGGTTTCATTCCTTTAGACTCTGTTCACAGACTTGGTTTCATATGGTTTGCCAGAGAAATTAGGAGAGCTCCAAAAAGTTATCAAACTGTGCATCCCCTTTGACCCAGCAGTGTTTCTATTGGGCTTATATCCCAAAGAGAACTTGAAGGAAGGAAAGGGCCCCACATATGCAAGAATGTTTGTGGCAGCCCTTTTTGTAGTGGCTGGAAACTGGAAACTGAATGGATGCCCATTACCTGGAGAATGGCTGAATAAATTATGGTATATGAATGTTATGGAATATTATTGGTCTGTAAGAAACGACCAGCAGGATGATTTCAGAGAGGCCTGGAGAGACTTGCACGAACTGATGCTGAGTGACATGAACAGAACCAGGAGATCATTATACACAGCAACATCAATATTACATGATGATCAATTCTGATGGACATGGCTCCCTTCAATGATGAGCTGTTTCAAACCAGTTCCATTTGTTTAGTGACAAAGAAAGCCATATACACCCAGAGAAGGCTTGTAGGATCTGAGTGTGGACCACAACATAGCATTTTCATGTTCCCTGCTGATGTTTGCTTGCATTTTGTTTTCTTTCTCAGATTTTTTTTCTTGTAGATGTGATTTTTCTTGTACAGCAAGATAACTGTATAAATATGTATATGTATATTCAGTTTGTCACATATTTTATCATAATTAACATGTATTAGACCATCCAGGGGAGGGTGGAGGGGGAAGGAGGGAAAAATGTAGAACAGAAAGTTTTGCAAGGGTCAATGTTGGAAAAATTACCCATGCATATGTTTTGCAAATAAAGAAATAAATAAATAATTTTTTAAAAAGGAAAAAAAAAAAAAAGAAATTGGGAGAGCTCAAGTAGATTCCTGACTTTACTCCACCATCTTGGCTCCACCACTGGAGGTCAGTGTCTTCCTCCCTCCTTCTTTTTCTCTCTCTCTCTGGCTGGTTTTTTATCTCATTTTCTTTTCTTTCTTTCTCACTATCTCTCTCTGTCTCTTTCTCTGTTACTTTGCTCATCTCTCTTTCTCAGATTCTCTTTTCTTTCACTCTTTTTTCTGTCTCTCTCACCCTCTTATATTTTCTTTCTCTTTTTCTCTTTCGCCCTGGCTCCCTCTGCCTTGCAGTCTTTGTGTTTCTTTGTGTGTGTGTGTGTGTGTGTGTGTGACTCACTGCCATGTTCTCTGTGTCTGTCTGTTTCTTTTTCTCTTGCTCTCTCTCTCTCTCTCTCTCTCTCTCTCTCTCTCTCTCTCGACTCTCTCTCTTTCACTTTCTGGCTCTCTCTCCCTTTCTCTTATCTGTCTGTCTCTCTCTTTCTCTTTTTTCTCTCTGTTTCTTGCCCCCCCCCCCTTCACTCTCACTCTCTGACTCTATTTCTCGCTCTTCCTTTCTCTGTGTCTTTCTCTTTTTTCAGTACTCTCACTCTCTCACCTGGCACTTCCTTTTTCTCCTTTCTTTCTCTGATTCACTCTGTCTTACTCTCTGGATCTATTTCTCTCTCTTTTTTCAGTCTATCTCTTTTAATCATTTTTTTCCCTTCTCTCTCACTCTGACATTCATTTTGTCCTTCTTTTTCCATCTGTTTATCCCTCCCTTGTTTTTTTTTTTTTAACTTTGTTTCTTTCTCTCTTTCTTAAACCCCCTCTCTCATTTTCTAACTTCTCCCCCTGGGTTTCTGTTTTTCTGCCTCCCTCTGTATTTCTCTGCCTGTTGCAGTCTTTCTCTCTGACTTGTTTCTTTTTCTTTTTCTCTTTATCACTCTCTCTTTTACTCTCTGGGGGGGGGGTTCTCTATCTCTGTTTCTCTCAGCCTCTTTCTGTTTCTTTCTCTTTTTCTCAATCTCTTTTTCAATATCTGGATTGCTCTACATTGCTCTATCTCATGCAATCTCTGTCTGTCTCTTTGTGTTTTTGCCTCTTACTCTTTCTGTTTCTGTCTCTTATGCTCTCCTTTTTCCTCTTTTTCTTTCTCTATGTATCTCTGCTTCTTTCTTGCTCACTCCCTCTCTCTGGCTGTCTTTTTCAATGTTCTCGCTGTCTTTCTCTCTTGTTCTGTTTACTTGGTTTTCTTTCTTCCTCTTTTTCATGCACTTTCTCATTCTCTAGCTCTCTGTTATTGTCTCTTTCTGTCTTTCTTTTTCTCTCTATCTCATTTTGTTCCTTTCTCTCTCTCTTTCCCTCTCACCTTCT
>JAJPUD010030057.1:0-13432 GCA_023553655.1 Myrmecobius fasciatus
ACACACACACACACACACACACACACACACACACACACACACACACAAAAAAAAAAAAAAAACCCAAAAACCACACTCCATAATTTCCTATCACTTCCAGGACCAAATCCAAAATTCTCTGCTCAATGTTCTGAGCTCTTTATGACCTGGTCCTCTACTAGTCTTCTCTCAGCTTCTCCCCGCTACATATTCTTCCATCCATCAACATTAACCTCCCAACTGTTTTATGAACCAAACAATCCATCATCTCTCCGCTCCTGGCATTTTGTCTGTCTGTCTCTAATACCTGACACCTTTTCGTTCCTCATTTCCACTTCCTGGCTTCCTTGAAGTCACAGCTAAAATCCTATCTTCCACAGGAGGTCTTTCCTTAACCCCTCTTAATTCTAGTCTTCCCTCTTAATTATTTTCGACTTATCCTGGATATAGCTTATTTGTGTGTGTGTGTGTGTGTGTGTGTGTGTGTGTGTGTATACACACTTTTGCCGGTTATCTTCCCCCAAGCTCCTTGAGAATAGGGACTGTTTTTTGCCTCTTTTTAGGAGCAGATTGTGGCAAAACAGGAAGCTTGGTCTTATTCAGGATGAAGTGACAATCATTCAGGGTGGGGGATGGTGTGTCCTGTAAATTGATCCAGTAAATAGGTGACTCATTTCTCCCACCCCCAAGAGTTTCCCCTGCTGTATCACCAGTACTTCTATGGGCAAGGGGAGCTGAGAGACCTTAAGCTTTAGAGATAGAAAGGACCTTCTTGATCATGTGGACCAGCTGCTTCATTTTCAAATGGGGAAACTAAGGCCCAGAGAGAGAAAGGAATTTGTCAGAGTTCACACAAATAGCAAATGACAGACCAGGGATAAGGGTCCTGTTCTAATCATAAATGTAGCATGGAAGTCTCCTCAGAGGCTCTCATTGATCCCCATGGAGATTGTGATTTGTCCAAGGTCACAGAAGTAGGAAGTAAGTAACAAAAGTGGGATTTGAACCCAGGAAAACGAAGAAAATCCCAAATGGAGTCACAAAGAGGTGGATGTGACTGAAAACAAATGAACAACAAATCGTCTGCCTCTGCTTTCCCTTCTCTCCTGAGATTTAATGGCAGAAATCAAGTCAAATTAACTAGCATTTTTATTACATCATATTTTAATCTACATTTATAAAAGTAATATTATATATAATACATAATTTAAAATAATTTATTTTCATTTTTCTCAATTATATGTAAAAATAATTTTTTAACATTTTTTTTTTTAATTTGAGTTCCAAGTTCTTTTCCCTCCTTCCTTCCCTCCCCTGCCTTTGAGAAGATAATCACCTTGATATAGAATATATATGTTGTTGTTCTGTCCTTTCTGGCATGTCCTGACTTTTTGTGACCCCATTTGGGATTTTCTTGGCAAAGATACTAATATGATTCACCATTTTCTTCTCCAGCTCTTTTTACAGATGAGGAAATTGAGACAAATAGGTTTAAGTGACTTGCCCAGAGTCACATATCTAATCAGTGTCTGAGACTAGATTTGAACTCTGGTCCTCCTGATTCCCATCCTGCTGCTTTACCCATCGGGCCTTTAACTGCCCAAGGTGACATATGTGCAGTCATGCAAAAAGTATTTCCACATTAGTCATGTTACCAAAGAAAACACAGACAAAAAAAGGAAGAAAGTAAAAAGTACACTTCAATCTGTATTCAGACTCCATCAGTTCTTTCTCTGGAGGTAGATAGCATTGCCTGCTGAGAAAAGCTAAGTGGTTCATAATTGATCATTGCACCATATTGCCATAATTTCGTACACTTTTATGGTTAGGCTCACTTTATTCTGCATCAGTTCATGTAAGTCTTTCTAGGTTTTTCTGAACCATCAGGCTTGCTATTTCTTTTTAGCACAACAGTATTTCGTCAGAATTATACACCACAATTTGTTCAATCATCCCTGAATTGATGGGCAACCCCTAGATTTCCAGTTCTTTGCCACCACAAAAGAACTGTTATCAATAGTTTTGTGTTTGTAAGATCCTTTGCTTTTTTCTTTGATATCTTTTTCTAGGATACAAACAGATATCTAGATTAAGTAGCATTCATTAAACATGTACCAAAGGCCAGGTGCTGGACTACATTCAAGGGATAGACAAAAGCCTTTCCCTCAGGAAGCTTCCAATCTAATAGGAAAGACAACATGCAAACAGCTAAGAGTAAACAAGATATGCACAGGATAAATTGGAGATAATCAATTGGGGTGGGGGGGTGGGGAAGGCTGTAGCTTTGAGAACCAGAAAAGACTCCTTGAACGAAGGTAGGAGAATGACAATAGTGTGCATTTTCATATCTGTTTTAAGATTCACCAAGCACTATACAGATATTATCTCATTTATCCTCACAACAACCCTTTAGGGTAAGTGCTGTAATTATCCCTATTTCACAGATGAGGAAACTGAGGATGAAAGAGGTCACCCAAGCTAAATATGGGTTGGAGGCATGTCATTCAAACTCCCAATCCAGCACTTTACCCCCTGAAGGAAGCCGGAAGGTGGAGCTGAGGAGAAAGAGCACCCCAAGTTCGGGGGACAATTGAGAGATGAAGTAGCCTGTCTGATAGGGACAAATAAGGACGATTTGGAAAGCAGAAAAGGGCTTTGAAAGCTGAACAGGGGATTTTATATCTGATCTTGGGGGCAATAAGGGGTCATTGGTGGATCAAGGTACATTTGATTGAGAAGACACTGGCGGCTGAATAGTGAATGGACTGGAGAAAGCAGCACCAATTACTATTGCAATGTGAAATGATGAGGGTCTGGGGGAGCAATCAGAGGAGAGAAGGGGACTTATGCTAAAGATGTTGTGAAGATGGAAGGGCTAGACCTCGGCCACAGATTGGTATGATGGGTGACATGGAGCGAGGAGTCAGGGATGATACACAGATTGTAAGCCAGAATGACTGGGACTGGTGCCCTCAACAGTCATAGGGAAGTTAGGAAGGAGGGAGGGTTTGGGGAAAATATAATGAGTTAATGAGCAGGGAATGAGTAGTACAACCCAAACAAGCCCACACACCTGCCACTTGGTTCCCTCATTTGGGTGGACTCTCAGCAATCTCCCAGCCTGGACCCACAGGCAGAGAGCTACCAAGGAGCTTTACCTGGCTGCCCAGAGCTGTCCTCCGAAAGCTCCCTGCCTTCAACAGGAGAACTTTTAGGCAGGGGAGGAGCTTCAGAAGTAGGGGTGATGCAGGAAGCTCAGGCAGTCTCCTACTTTCCAGAGGGGTGGGGATGGAGTGTCAGTATCTGGCCCCAGAAAGAGGTGCCTGAAGCCTGGAATAACCTTAGAATACAGAAAGTCAGAGCTGGGAGGACCCTTAGAACACAGTCAGAATTGGGAGGGCCCTTAGAACACAAAGTCAAAGCTGGGAGGGCCTTTAGAACATAGAATGTCAGAGCTAGGAGGACCTTTAGAACACAAAGTTAGAATTGGGAGGGTGCTTAGAACACAAAGTCAGAGCTGGGAGAGCTCTTAGAACACAAAGTCAGAGTTGGGAGGACCTTTAGAATACAAAGCGAGAATTAGGAGGGTCCTTAGAACACAAAGTTAGAATTGGGAGGGCCCTTAGAACACAAAGTCAGAGCTGAGAGAGTCTTTAGAACCTAGAATGTCAGAGCTGGGGATGGGGTGTCCTTAGGGCCCAGAATGTGAGAGCTAGGAGGGCCCTTAGGATATAGAAGGTCAGAGCTGGGAGGGCCCTTAGGACACAGGATGCCTGAGTTAGGAGGGCCCTTAGGACATAGTGTCAGAGCTTGAGAAGGCATTAGAACATAGAAAGCCAGAGTTGGGAGGGACCTTGGTGATCATCCAATTCCCTCTGTACTGGTTAGGAAACTGAGGTCTTGGAAGGGGAAGGAAGCTCTCCAGGAGTCCCAGAGCTCGGCAGTAGCCCAGCTGGGATCAGAATCCAGGGCTCCTCCTGATTGCTATTTCTATGCTCTTTTTATTCATCTCCATTGGTTCTTCAGCCTCCCCCCCCCCCAACCCCCCCATCCCCCAACACATGTGTCTTGGAGAGGAGGCAGGGTATAGATGGTCAGGATACATTCCTGACTGTGGGCCAAAGAGGACAAGGGGGAAACCCTTAAGGGGAAAGGGGGGAGGAGGGGAGATGCCTTTGGGGTGAGTGTGTGAATGTGTCCCGTGGGTAACTGGGTAGCCGTGTGGCCATGTGTGTGACTGTGTGCACAAGAGTCTCTGTCACCTCTCTGCTCCACCCTGGCCCCTGAGTCAGGCCTATCATATGGCCCTGCCTCACCTGGGTGAGCTGAGGTGGAGGGGGGCCAAGGGAGCCACCCCCTTTGCCCCACTCATCCCTAGGAGCCCCAGTTCCACTCCTCATTTCTAAAGTGCTTAAAGGGTTACTTGAGTCTTTTCCTCCCAGTTCCCCCTTGGAGGCAGATTGTTATGATTATTATTTCCATAAGGAAACTGAGGTTGGGAATACTTAAGGAACTCATTCATCTCTACCAGATAAGAGAGATTTGAACCCACATCTTTTGATTACAGGTCCATAATTCTTTCCTCAACAACACACTGATACCAAGAATAAAGTTTAGCCTCTCTCCTCCACTTTTCATGGACTCCATCAGAAATTTCAGATCATTTCTAAGTTCCCACAGGGAACAAGTCTTCCTCTTTGCCCCCCAATTCCATAATTTTTGAATAGCTTTCTCATGCTTTCCTACCTCTGTACTCAGTGTAAACTAGGGGGTGTCCTGAGCAGACCCCCTAAGCCACCATCCCCTCCTCAGCCTCCAGAAAGCCCCTACCCTTCCTTTTCAGCTCAGAAACATTCCCAGAGACCTGAGTTTTGGATATTTATAGAACTGAGGCCATCCATGTGAATTGTGGAGGGGTGCCCTGATCAGCCCCCTAAGCCACCCCTCCTCTCCCCAGCCCCCAGAATGGCCCTGTTCCTCCCCCTCAGTCCAAAGACATTCCCAGGGACCTGAGTTTTGGTTATTTATAGAACTGAGGCCATCCATGGCATGGCAGGGATGGGGGAAGGGGAGTCACCTGCCCCCTCTAGCCCAATCTGGAAAAGAGAATGTCACAGAACAGGCCCCCTCCCCCAGCCTACCCAATTCCCAAGGCATTAAATCAAACTCAGAACCAACATTTAGCATAAACAGTTAACCCCAGATATTCTCCCTAAGCAATAACCTTGATCTTGTGAAATCAAGACCTGAAGATTAAACCCAAACTTAATTCCAAAGCCTAATCCTAACCCTTACACTAGTACTGACCCCAAACAGGAATTCTCAATTCTAATATTACCTCTCCTCCCCACCTCAGAGCCTAGGCCCTAAACTACTGCTCACCCTGTACTTTACCCTTCCTTCTTGCTGACTAGGGGAAGAAGCCCTGAGCTCTCAAAGGCTTCACCCCCCCAATTCTAGACTGGCGCCCCAGATCCCTGAATCTGGCTCAGGGATGAATCTTGGCATTTTCCATCTCCTCAGTCCTTCACACGATTCTAGGCCCTGCCAACTTGACTCAGGGCAGAGATGTGTCTGCCTTATTTGTCCTGTATTAGCCTAAGGCATCCTAACCTCCCCCAGGACCATTTTACAGGTCTGCAATCATGTTCCTTGTTTCCAGTTTCTCTCCTCTCCAACTGATCCTCCACCCATTTCAAAATATTCTTCCTAAAAGCGTCTGACCCCATCATTTCCCTGTATTCAACATTCAGTGGTTCCCTATTGCCTGCCATTCCCCCTCCTCTTCTGAGGACTGAGTTAGGGAGAGTGGAGGTCACTAATACAGGCTTTCACTTTCTGCAAGAAGCTCTCCCAATGTGAGCTCCCTCAGATTACCTCCCCTTTACACAGTATGTACCTAATATATACATAATCATGAAGCTGTGTTGTTTTACCTTCTTTGTACTCCTAGAGCTCAGCACAGTGCCTGTCGTATAATAAGTGCTTAATAAATGCTTGCCGAATTTTCAGATCTGTAGTCATATGGGGAAAAAAATGCTCCAAATTGCAACGGATTAGAGAAATGCAAATTAAAACAATGCTGAGGTACCACCTCACATAGGAAAATAATGTATGTTGGAGAGGATGTGGGAAAATTGAAGCACTGATGCATTGTTGGTGGAGTTGTGAACAGATCCAATCATTCTGGAGATTGATTTGGAGCTATATCCAAAGGGCCATAAAACTGTATGTACCCTTTGATATAGCAGAGTCATTACTGGGTTGTATACCAAAGAGATCATAACACAGTGAAAAGGACCCACATGTATAAAAACGCTTATAACAGCTCTCTGTGGTGGCAAAGAACTGGAAATCGGTCTCATACCCTTTAATTGGGACAAATTGTGATATATGAATGAAATCGAATACCATTGTTCAATAAGAAATGATGAGCAGACTGATTTCAGGAAAATCTGAAAAGATTTACATTAACTGATGCTGAGTGAAGTGAGCAGAACCAAGAGAACATTGTATACAGTAATAGCAACATTGTATGGATGATCAACTCTGATAAGACTTTGCTCTTCTCAGCAACACAATTCCAAAAGACTCATGATGGAAAATGCTTTCTACATCCAGAGAAAAAACTATGGCGTCTGAATGCAGATTTAAATATAATATTTTTACTTTTTTTTATTAGAGCTTTTTATTTGCAAAACATATGCATGGGCAATTTTTCAACACTGACCCTTGCAAAGCCTTCTGTTCCAAATTTTTCTCTCCTTCCCTGCACCCCCTCCCCTAAATGGCAGGTAGCCTAATAATATTTTTACTTTTTAAAGATTTTTTTCCTTCTGTTCTGATTTTTCTTTCTCAATACTACTAATATGAAAATATGTTTAAGATGATTGTACATAGATCATCTAATATCACTTGTCTTCTTGGGGAGGGGGAGAGGAAAGAAGGGCAGGAGAAAATTTGGAAACCAAAATCTTAGAAAAGCAAATGCCAAAATTTTATATTTTTTTATGTTTACATGTAATTGGAAAAAATACTCTTAATTGGGGAAAAAATATAAATAAATAAATGCACCCTGGTTTGCTGATACATTCATTGTCTGATGGGCCCCAGAGTTCTGTCTCCAGGCTGTTCTTCCTCTCTGAAGCAAGCAGGAGGGTGCCTAATAGGAGGAAGAAGCCCAGGGAAAATGAAGGTAATGAGAAAGTCCCCAGAAGTGAGGCAGGAGGCAGGCAGGGTGGTTTGGGGTGAGGTCCTTTCAGCTCCAAAGAGTCTCCTCTGCCTGAGTAGAACTTCAAGCCACATCAACAATGAGTATTTATTAAGTAATTAGGATGCCAGGTACTAGACTGTTCTCCCTGTTATTCTGGTGTCGAAACTAATGCACCAGAACTGGGAAGAAGTACATGGTTTGGAAAACTGGGGGCTGGGTGGGGGATGAGATGGAGTTAGAGATGCCCAAAAGTGGAATGGACTACTTCAGGAAACAGTGAGTTCCCCTTTTCTTGGAAATCTTCAAAGGCATGACTTCCTTTGTGACCCCATTTGAGGTTGTCTTGGCAAAGATACTGAAATAGGTGGCCATTTCCTTCTCTAGGTCATTTTATAGATGAGGAAACTGAGGCAACAGGGTTAAATGACTTGCCTGGAGTCACAGCTAGAAAATATGTGAGATCAGATTTGAATTAAGGACTTCCTTACTCTAGGAGCCACATAGGCTGAATAAATGCTTGTTGACATAATTTGTACTTCTCCCTCTAGAAGAGCAATGGAATCAATTCTTCCATTGTTTTTGAGAGAGGGCCTGAGTGAATTAACTCTCCAGTAGCTCCCTTTACAATCCCAGTAACTTCCTAGATCAAACTTCCCTCTTCACCCTATTCCAAATATGTCATCACCTCCATTAGAATGGGAGCTCCTAGGAGGTAGGCCCTGTCTTGCTTTTTGAGTATACCTAAGTTTGGCCCATAATAAAATGCTTTAAAAATGGTTTTCTTTTCTTTCTTTCTTTCTTCCTTCTTTTTTCTTCCTTCCTTCCTTCCTTTCTTTCTTTCTTTGTTCCTTTCTTTTTATCCAACTAAAATCTTCTCAGTGGAATGGCAAGAAAGAGCCTTCTTTTCAAAGGAGCAGCAGATCCATCCCAACACAAATCTCTCATCCAGCTACCACTGGTACAGGCAGGCTCTCCTGTCCCTCTCCCAGGGACTAGAACAATAACTTCCTAAGGAGTCTCCTGCAAGTCCATTCTCCACTCAGTTTCCAAAGTGATAAGGTTGTTCATTCAATTCAATAATATCCAACTCTTCTTAACCCCTTGTCAATCTGACTGTGGCAGATGCTCCCAATTTAAACTCCAGTGGCTCCTTTTTACCTCCAGGATATTTAAAGGGCCCCATTATCTGACTGGTCCCATTTCCTTTCCCAGGCTTCTTATACTCTATGAATGATCCAGCTACTCTCTGGGACTATTCTTCAAACATGGTGCTCCGTCTCACATTTTTGTGCCTTTCCACTGGTCATCCCTAATGCCCAGAATGCCCTCCCTCCTTCATCTCTGATTACTAATTCCCCTGACTTCTTCAAAAATCTAATCAAGAAACCATTCTATGTCCCCCATAGTGCTTTCCCTCAGAGATTTTTGTTCAGCTATGTCCAACTCTTCTCGATCCTATCAGGTGTTCTCTGGGCAAAGATAACTGGAGTGGTTTGCTATTTCCTTCTCCAGTTCATTTTACAAATGAGAAAACTGAGGCAAACGGGAGTAAAAGGCTTGTTCAGGGTCACACAGAAGTGACAACCAGATTTGAACTCATGAAGATGATTCTTCTAGACTCCAGGTCTGGTGCTCTATCCTTGAGATACCTAGTTGCCTTGGAGATTACCTCCCATTTATTGTTGTTTATCCTTTCTCTGAAAGTGTTATCAGGGTGGTGATGCTCTGACATATAAGGCAATTGTATTTAAGTTAGGAAGGGCTGTGCAAGGTCACCTGCCTCACTTTCCCCTCCAGAGCCATCTGGGTCCAGATATAGATCAAGATGACTGGAGATGGTTTTGATGCAGTGAGAGATCAATGCCTTATGAGATCATTTCCATTTATTTACACTTTCTGAGATTACTTCCTAATTATAAATATCTAGTTATTTTCCTTGTGAGTGAGGATCATTTTTTTTTTTTTTTTTGGCTTTGTATTCCTGATATTTAGTAGATACTTAATCAAAATTTCTTGACTAAGTTCCTTAACTAGTGAGTGATCCTGAGAAAGCTCCTTTTCTTTTTAGAAACAGGTTTTTCTTTTGTAAAAATCAGAAACAAAATCCTGCCTTGCCACACATAGAGCAAAGAAGGGCTCTAGAAATGAGAGACTCATTCAATAAATCCCCATCAGCCACCTGTGTCCCCCATGACCAGCCCCAAGTATAGTGTTTCTGGGGACAGACTTAGAACATGGAGGATGTCCCTACTCTCAATGAATTGTCATTCTGGAGGGTCAAGCTGGGCAGTGTGGCCCACCACAGAGAGGACCAGAGTCCCCAGTCCAAACACCCAGCTTCAAATCCCAGCCATAATACTTTCTAGCCTGGTGACTTTGGGGCAAGCACTGAGACAGAGTGGATAAATTGAGATGAGCTAATGTTTGCAGAGCCCTTTCTCTTCATGATTGAAAAGGAAAATGTAAATGCCAGCTCTTTCCCTAATGTGCTTCATATGAAGCTTTTCTATTAGGTCTTTCTGTGGCAAAAAAACAACAGAGGCCTGAAGGTCAATTCTGGGTTTTAGAGAAGGGAGGAGAGAGGGTGGGAGGGAGGGAGGGAGGGACGAAGGTGGGTGGAGATGATAAAGGGGGTAGGGTGGGGGGGGGGCCTGGGAGAGGCTGGAACAGGGGAGGGGAGACTGATAGGGAAAAGCAGTCTTTAGATACTGGACTGCCCCAGCTCTCCCTCCACCCCACTTCCCCCCAGGCCTGAGCTCAGCTCCCAGAATAACCCAACCTCCTCACCTAGGAAAGAAGGAATGGAAGATATCCTAGACTATCTGATGGAGGGCCGTGGCCAAGGAGGATGACTGGATTTGAATCTAGAACAGGGAGAATTCTGATTTCCAAAGGGGGTGACAAGGGGAGGGTGAGAGATGGTGGGGAGGAAAGAAGAAATAATAACCATATAATCATAGGATTTATAAGGAGGTGACAACTTAGAGATCTATTGGACCAATCCTGTCATTTCAGATCAGAAAACTGAGGCCCAGAGAGAAGGGACTTGTCCAAGGTGACACAGGCAAATCAGTGAGTGATATTATCAAGACCAAACTGGGATCTTCTCCCAAGATCTTTCCCCAATCACTTAGTCTGATTCCAAAGGACCCTTGATGAAAAATGCTACTTTTTCTCCAGAGAGAGGATTAATAAACAATGAAGCCAGATGGAAGCTTGCCTTCTACTTTTTTTTTTAAATTTTTCCTGTTTTTTTTTTTGTCTTTTTTGGGGGGGGTAAATGTGGATAATATTTTGCATGATTTCACATGTATAATTGATATCCACTTGTGTGTCCTGTCAAAGAGGGGGAAAGGGAGAGAGGAACTCAAAATTTAGAAATAAATAACTCAAAATTTTACATGTAATTGGGAAATATTTTACACAATAAAAATATATTTAGAAATAATCAGTCAGACAATAAGATTTTACTAAGGGCCTACTGTATGCCAGACTATCTGCTAAGAACTGGGTGTATATAGCATAGAGATAATGACATGATCAGCTGTGATGGATGTGGATCTTTTCAACAATGAGGTGATTCAGGCCAATTCTAATAGACTTGTGATGGAGAGAGCCATCTGCACTCAGAGAAAGAGAGGATTGTGGAGTCTGAATGTGGATCACAACATAGTATTTTCACCTCTTTGTTGTTGTTGTTTGCTTTTTTTTTCTGATTTTGATCTGATTTTTCTTGTGCAGCATGATTAATGTGAAAATATGTTTAGAAGAATTGCAATGTTTAACCTATATTGGATTACTTGCTGTCTAGGGGAGGGAGGGAGAACAATTTGGAACACAAGGTTTTAGAAGGGTGAATGTTGCAAACTATCTTTGCTTGTATTTTGAAAAATAAAAAGCTATTATTATATAATATAAAAGAACTGAATGTATAAATACAAAGACAAACAAAGGCAGTCCCTGCCCTCGATGAGCTTACAATTTAACGGGGAAAGACTCACAAAAAGAAGCTGAAAAACTGTGGAGGATGGGGAAGATGGTACTCAATGGAAGGAAGTGATGGAGAGTTTCCCCAGAAGTCCCAAAGCACTGGAAATTGGAAGAAAAACTGCTGAACATTGTCTTTAAATAAATAGAGGGAATCATACTATGCAGACCTGAGAAGAGGATTAGTTATCAGTCCCAGGCAAGGAAACTGAGACCGGGAGAAGGGAGGGCAATTGACCAAGGTTACATCATCATTTCAGGGCGGGGCCTGGACTCCCTGGTTCAGAGCTGGGTCTCCTGACTCCCAGGCATTCAGGCGTAGAGGAAAGAGCTCGCCTTAGTGGGCATCGGTCCAAATCCGGTCTGCAGCAGCATAGCTGGATGACCTTGGGACCCAGTCTCTTTCTCTCTCTCTTTCGGTCTCAGTTTTCCCATCTGTAAAATGAAAGGACTCCAAGGTACCTTACAAGTCCGGACTCTAGAGTCCAACCCCAGGGTCATTTCCTGGACACCTCTGCTTTGTTGTTTAATAAGCATTCCCTTTCTCCGTTCTCCCATCAGCCCCTGGGAGCGAAGTACAGCCCCTCTGCACCCCCCTCCTCTCCCCAGGACAAGGTCACCTCCAGGCTGAGGCAGATTTTGGGATTTCTAGTACCCCGATTGGGAAAAGACAAAAGGGAGACACGAGGCCATAACAGCATCAGCCAAGAATAGACAGAAACATGGAGCTGTAGAGACCTGGAAACGTGAGAACGTTTGACACAAGACCTGGGAATCCAGAGAAAGGGGGACAAAGACATATAGGGAAACAGATCTGGCTACGCTCGGCGCCAGAGCCTGGGGACGGCAAAGGGCAGAAGGGCAGAGGGTAGCTAGGGAAGGCCGGGGCCGGTCGTGGAACCTGGGGAGGAAGGCACAAGCCACCGCGTAGCGACGCGCGTCTGAGTGGGGAGGGGGAGCCAGGGATGGATGTGGGGAGTGACCCCCGCCCCCCGCCCTAGACCCGGGGTGCCAGGTGAAGGTTGCGTCACCCGCCTGCCCCCTCCCTCTCGGGCTGCTGAGTCGGCGGGGCAGCCCTGGGCGTTTCTGCTCCCGGGGGCCGGGAATCCGCCCAGACTCCACCCCGGCTAGGAGGGAGGGGGCGGATAAAAACTTCCAGCGCTTCCCAAACAGGCCACAGTCACTGGGCAGCCGGGTAACCCTCGGCCTCCTCCTCCCACTCTTCCCGGATTCTGGATTCCCGGACCTTGACTCGTACTCGTTCCCAGGGCGGATTTGGGGAACTTATTCGCGAGGGCTTTTAATATAAAAGAGAATTTGCCGGATTCGGGACTGGACCTCCGGTTCTGATCGGTGAGTTGAGATCGGCGCGAGAACGCGGCATCTTGGGGGGAATGGAGCGGCGAAGAGCGGATTTTTGGGGGGACACACGAGAAGACCCTCAGAGGAAGAATGCTCCAGGGGTTTAGGAGATTTATTCCTCTCCAAGATGCCCGGAATGGGAAGTGGGGGGGCAAGGAACATTCTCCGATCCTGATCTGTGGGTGTCCCAAACTCTAAAGGGAGTTGGAGTGTGTGTGTGTGTGTGCGCGTGTGTGACGGGCCGTCCGTGGGCCGCTACGTGAATGTCTTTGACTCCGAGTGAGGGTAGGAAGCTACTTTTGAACCACAGAGCAGGGTCCCAGCCCCGGCTGTGACCTTGGTCAGCCGCTTGCCCTCCCTGCCGTCAGCGGATCCTCCTCTTCCCTTTTCAAAAGAGTTTTGGGCTAGGTAATCTGGGGAGAATCCTTCCTAGGACTGATTCTGGGGTTCCTGTTTCTCTCCCCTCCTCCGCTGGAGTCTGTCTGTCTCTCCCACCCAACCGCTTCCCCCCTCATTCCCCCCCCCCCCCAGCTCTGCACGCGGGAGCAATACCCCGCCCCCCTACTTTCGGGCCTGAAGTTCCTCCAGGTGGCGGAAGAGGGCGCTCGCGCGCTGCTGACTCATGGGGAGCATTGCTCCTGGGTCCCCGCCCCAGATCATCTCCTTCCCTCCTCCCCTCCCCCCTGGTACTCAGGCTCCCTGGCTCTGCCTGCGAGACGCCGCGCGTCACTGCCTCCTAGGCTGAAGGGGGGGGGGGTGCGGAGCCCATCTATTAAAGGATCCCATATTTCCCCCTCCCCTCACCTCTCGGTTCCCCAGCTTTGTGAGGTGAGGGAGGCCCTCAAGGCCATTCTCCCCCACCTCTCTCGCCCCACCCTGGGGCGGTGGCTG
>JAJPUD010030059.1:0-13430 GCA_023553655.1 Myrmecobius fasciatus
TTTTTTTTTTTACTTTCAATTTTATTAATCTCTCCTTTTATTTTTATGATTTCAATTTTGGTATTTGAGTTGGGGTTTTTAATTTGTTCTTTCTCTAGCTTTTTTAGTTGCAAGCCCAATTCATTGATTTTCCCTTTCTCTATTTTATGCAAATAAGCATCTAGTGATATAAAATTTCCCCTTATTACTGCTTTGGCTGCATCCCACAAATTTTGGTATGTTGTCTCATTATTGTCATTCTCTTGGATGAAATTAGTAATTGTGTCTGTGATTTACTGTTTCACCCATTCATTCTTTAGGATGAAATTATTTAGTTTCCAATTGGTTTTTGGTCTATTTTCTCCTGGCCTTATATTGCATGTGATTTTTATTCCGTCATGATCTGAAAAAAATGCATTTATTATTTCTGCCTTCCTGCATTTGATTTTGAGGTTTTTGTGTCCTAATACATGGTCAATTTTTGTATTCTTTCCATGGACTGCTGAGAAAAAAGTAAACTCCTTTCTGTCTCCATTTAATTTCCTCCAAAGATCTGTCATACCTAACTTTTCTAACATTTTGTTTACCTCCTTAACTTCTTTCTTATTTATTTTGTGGTTTGATTTCTCTAGTTCTGAGAGAGGGAGGTTGTGATCCCTCACTATTACAGTTTTGCTTTCTATTTCTTCTTGCATCTCTCTGAACTTTTCATCTAGGAATTTTCATGCTATACCACTTGGTGAATATAGGTTTAATACTGATATTGCTTCATTGTCTATGGTACCCTTTAGGAAGATATACTTTCCTTCTTTGTCTCTTTTAATTAGATCTATCTTTGCTTTTACTTGATCTGAGATCAGGATTGCTACCCATGCTTTTTTTTTTTTGTTCACCTGAAGCATAATGGATTCTGCTTCAGCCTTTTACCTTCACTCTGTATGTGTCACTATGCTTTAGATGTATTTCTTATATACAACATATTGTTGGATTCTGTTTTTTAATCCTGTCTGCAATCTGCTTCCACTTTATGGGAGAATTCATTCAATTCACATTCACAGTTAAAATAAATAATTCTGTATTTCCTGACATCTTATTTACCCTACCTTATGCTTTTCTCTTTCCTATCCCCTTTCCCTCCTCCCTAGTATTTTGCTTTTGATAACCACTTCCCTAAAACAATCCTTCCCCTTTAAAGCCCCACCCCCTCTTTTACACCTTTCCCTTAATTCTTGTTTTCCCTTCTATTAGTCTATTCCCTTTCTTTTCCCCCTTTCCCTCCTGTTTCCTTATAAGATATGACAAGTTTCTTTTTGATACCCAATATGTCTATTATTCCCTCAGAGGCAAATCTGATGAGATCGAGATTAACACAATTCTCATTCCCCTCCCTTTTTTCCCCTCAATCATTATAGGTTTTCTTTGCCTCTGCATGTGATGTAATTTCCCTTATTTTACCTCCTTTTCTTCTTCTTCCCGTGTTATCCCTTTTCTACCTCTAATTTCTTTTTCAGATAATCATAACATAACAATCATAAAATCACAATAATCATATCACAATAATCATAAAATCACAATAATCATATCATAATAATCATAATGTAATAATAAAATTATAAAATCAACCCTCATTCTATAAGTATCCATAACATAAATATAGTTCTCAAGAGTTTTTTTTTTTCTTGTTACCTTTTTATGTTTCTCTTGTGTTTTGTGTTTGTAGATAAAATTTTTTGTTCAGTTCTGGTCTTTTCATTAGAAATAGGTGAAATTCTCCTATACCATTGAATGACCATGTTCTTCTCTGGAAGATAATGCTCATTCTAGCTGGGTAACATTCTTGGCTGTAATCCAAGTTCCTTTGCCCTTCGGAATATCTGATTCCAGGCCCTTTGATGCTTCAAAGTAGAAGCTGCTAGGTCCTGTGTGATCCTAATTGTGGCTCCTCAATATTTAAATTGTTTCTTTCTGGCTTCATGTAATATCTTTTCCTTGGCATGATAGTTTTGGAATTTAGCCACGATATTCCTGGGGGATTTAATTTTTGGGTTTCTTTCAGGAGGTAATCAGTGGATTGTTTCAATAAGTATTTTGCCTTCTGGGTCTAAAATATCAGGGCAGTTTTATTTTATGATTTCCTGGAAGATAGTGTGTAGGTTGTTTTTTTTCATCATAGCTTTCAGGAAGCCCTATAATCCTTAGATTGTCTCTCCTAGATCTATTTTCCAGGTCAGTTGTTTATCCTAGGAGATATTTCATGTTTTTCTCTATCTTTCCATTTTTTTGTTTTTGTTTGACTGATTCTTGAAGTCTTGATGAGTCATTCATTTCCAATTGCTCGATTCTAATTTTTAATGTCTTATTTTCTTCAGTTACTGTTTTTAGCTCCTTTTGTAATTGGCCAATTTGTTCATTGCAGTCTTTTTTCATTTTCATTTTTTATTTTTTCCATTTTCTTTTGCAGTGATCTCATTTCGTTTGCCCATGTTTCTTCCAACTCTCTTTTAAGATAAGATCCTTTATGTAATCTTCATGGAAAGCCTTGTGGCATGGAGTCCAGTTTATGTCTCTCTTTGGTGCTTTTTCTGGAGTTGCTTTACCTTTAGGGGCCTCAGGATTTGAGGTCTGTTCTTCCCTCTCTCCATAAAAGCTGTCTATGGTGAGAGCTCTTTTCGTTTTTTTTTTTTTATTCATTCTTTTAAAGGTGTGATGTTCAAGGCAAAGGAGGGACAGCTGCTTTAATTTGCCCTGGGGCAGTGCTGCTGATTGAGTTATTTCAGGTGCTGGGCAGTTCTGCTGATTGAATTGTTTCAGGTGCTGATCAGTTCTGCTGATTGATTGCCCTAGGGTGCTGTGTAATGGCAGCTAGGTCAGATGCTCATCAGGGGTTCAGTGTTTCACAATCTACCCCCCCCCCAGAAAAGGCAGATCCCCCAAACCACCTGCTTACAATCCGGACAGATTGGCCCAAGAGGCCTGCAGAAGACTCCCAGGTGTGTGAAAAGCACAAAGCTCCCCCTCCTGTTCCAACTCCTGTTCCGACTCTTGGTCCAGCTCCCTGCTCCAGCTCCCTGTTCCAGCTCCCTGCCTTGGTCAACCTGTGCTGCAGTCTGAGTTCAGCAAACCACCCCCCTGTCCAATTAAAACAGACCTGTTTTGAAGTTCTTCCAGAGTATCATCTTCTAGAAATGTGTTGTCCTTCAGATATTGTGGATTTTTTTTTTTATTTCAAAATCAGTCTAGAGGCTTCATATGTTGTTGGTTTGAGGGAAGGTTAGAGGAGGTTACAGAGACTCCTGTCTGATCTCCACCATCTTCCTCATGCTAAGTTTTGAATGGAAATAGATTACTAAATTGCTTTCACTGTCAAATAAAAAGTTGGTCTTCACTCCTTGGCATTCTTCAAATCAATCATTCATCTTCCTTCCCCACTAGCCTGTTGTGATTAAAAAAAAGCAGCATATTATAAGAGTGGAAGCAAAGAGTGAGATTTAATTTTCCTCTATGAGCTAAACCAGTAGCTATTTAAATGTTCCTAATTCTATGTCTTACAGAAAGGGGAAATTAAATAATAAATTTAGCCTCCTGCAAAGGCATTGTTGAGTGTAGTCCTTGGGTACCAAGTTCATTTTAAAATAGCATAGGATAGTCTTAAGGGATTGATTTGCAAATCCATTCATTGTATTTCCATTCCCTTCCTACCAACAAATTTTGCAAGCAGCTAGGCTACTTTAAGATTTCATGTAAGAAAATATAACAAAAAAAATTTGAAGGTTCCCAATTCTTCATCTAATAAGAAAGTTTAAATTGTCTTAAAGGGAACGACAATAAGCCTGGAAAGAAAAAAAAAACAAAAAACAACAACAGCAGTAACAACAATATTCTTTAATATTTAGCCCACCAGCTTGGTACATTATCAGTTATCTGAATGTGTTAAAATATCTCTAAAGTTGAATACTGCTACCAAACTTAGGGTTCCATCAGGGCTCATGACTCTAAATAAGTGAGTTATGCTTTAGAGATAAGTGACAATCTCTTCCATCAATATATATTTAGGACTCAACCACAATTTCCTTTGAAAAGCTTTGTACAACACACACACACACATCAAAACATTTGATGGATAATTGATAATAATAATAAGCAATAATATAATGAGCATTTATATGGAATTTTAAAGCTTGTAAATTGCTTTACAAATAGTATCTCCAAGGATGGACAACAAGTGGTCTATGTGAAAATAATTTGCACATGTTTAATTTTTCCATTCATTACAAAACTCTTTGGCCTAATGAGTTTCATTTTTCCCTATTCACTTATCATATATCATTCTATTGCTCCTCATTAACAACCTCACCCTTCCCTGCTACTCCCTATAATAAGAGATATTTCCCTGAAAATAGAGTCAAAAGTAAGGTGGAGATGAAGAAGAGTCCTGTAATATGCTTTGAAATTAGCCTACATTTTACTTTCATTAAGCTTTCAGAGGCTACACTTATATGACTCTATGACAATTAGTTCATTTGCAAAATTCACTTAAAAAGGGAAGCAAAATCAACTTTCTACATTAATCCTGCCTGTGTCGTAGGAGGCTTTCTCTAAATTTCTTGACATTGTGCAGATATCAGTGGAGCACACAAGCTAGCCATTCATTATCTCTTACTCTAACCATATGACTGCCCTATTTTCTCAACTCAAATAACTCTCAGATGGCATTCTTTACAATGCTTTTATAAAATTCTTCAATGCTAAGATCTGACAATATACTCAAATTTACAATTTGCCTTATATTATTACTCTTTGGCTATTGAGCATAGAATATTGCACAGGAGGTCAAAATTGTAAATCCAAATACCAGACCCATCACTCAGTATTCATATAAACTTGAACAACTCATTAATTATTCTTCACTTCAGTTTCTTCATATCTAATATAAAGATTATATCTAAATGAGTTTAAAGTCCCTTCCAATTATATTAATAATGCTATAAATTTAAATATCATGAAGGTAACATTAGACCATTACTCTTAGAGATCAATGGGCATATTAAAATGTAGGTAAAATAGATCATAAAATAAATGTAGAATGTTTGTATTTTGATGATCATTTAACAGGGATTGCATGGTACCAACAGTTGCTTTAAAGATTGACACAATAACATTAATATTCCTGATTCTCTTTTAAAAATCATGTTAATATAACTTTGGCAACTAAAAACATTGCCCTAACTTCATTCATCATTACAAAACCAATGGTGTTTTTAACAGAGCATTAAAGCTAGCTTGTTATAATTATTTTAGTGTTTATTTGGGGGTTGCTTTACACTATTTGTATGCTTGCGTCTGACAAGTACAATTAAACTCATCTATCTTAAATACTCAAGAAGTTCAAGAGAAGAAATTAAGAGGATATTCATGCTCTAAATATTCATCCTGTACCAATATGTAAATAGTTTAAGGATTATTATTTCTTATAAGTTACTTATGATTCTATCTTAAAAATGCTTCCTATATGACATCTTCTCTCCTGTGATAGACAAAAAGAAGAAAGGAAGGAAGGGAGGAAAGAAGAAAGGAAGAGCGGAAGAAAGAGAGGAGGAAGGAAGGTAGGAGAAAAGGAAGGAAGGAAGAAAGGAAGGAAAGAAGGAAAGAAGAAAGAAGAAAGGAAGGAAGGAAGTGGGAGAGAGAAGGAGGAAAAAAGGAAGGAATGAAGGAAAGGAATAATTATTTATTGAGCATATAATATGTGACTGGTAGTTTAATAATTGCTTTTACAAATAATATGTTATAAAATCCATATAACAACTTGATAGCTAGGTGCTACCATAATCCCTGTTTTACAGTCAAGAAAACTTTTGCATGCAGAAGTTAAGCCTCTATGAGTTACACAGCTAGGACATCTGAAGTTGGAATTTAGATCTACTTGATTCTCCAGGCACAGAACTCTATCCACTATCTAGTGTGTCACCTTGTTATTGATTTTTAGTCATTTTCAGTCATTTCTGACCTCTTTGGGGGGGGGGGCAAAGACACTGTAATTGCTTGACATTTTCTTCTTTAGCTCATTTTACAAATAAGAAAACTAAGACAAACATGGCTAGAGACTGAGGCCAAATTTGAATTCAAGTCTTACTGACTTCAGACATGATATTCTGTCTGCTGTGTCACTTAGCCTCTCCAACTAAAGCATCTAGTTTCCTCAAAAAAGCCAGTATTGTCATTTTGGTTTTTATCACCTTATATTTAGGCTTTTAAAAAGAACCTTCTGCTTCATTTCTCTAGCTAATTTTTTCCTTCTTAAGCCCTTTCCATTCATCTATCAAAATTATCTTTTTAATATGCTAGCATGGCCATACCATCCTTATTCCTTCAACAAATTTTGATAGCTTCTTATTACTAATTGGATCAAATGCAAAATCCTTATCTTGCCTTTTAAAGCCCTTTGCAACCTTTATTTATTTATTTATTTATTTATTTTAGCTTTTCAGTCTTTTTATACTTTGCTCATTTCTAAAATCTTTATGATTCAGTGACACTGACTTTATGCTATTTTTCAAAAAGGACACTCCATATTCTGATTCATTGCTATTTTCCTGATTGTCACACCACTTAGAATGTTCTCCTTTCTCATTTCTTCATTTGTTTCAAGCCTAAATTCAAGTCTCACCTTCCTCAAGAGACTTTTTAAAAAATCTCTCTTAGTTCTGGTGTATAAATGTTGTCTATCACAATGAAATGTGAGCTATTTGGTGACAGGAAGAGATTTCGTCTTTCTTTTTATCCCCAGTAATCATGGTGCATAATGAGCTTCAAAAAAATTCTAATTGACTTAGCATTCCAATCATTTCCAAATGACTTCATATTTAATCTCTGCCTTTTACCATTATTTTTCATGTATTTTACATCTTATCTTTTCAGATAAGAATTGTTCCTATTTCCTCTTACCAGTTATTGGTATATTTATTAAAATGAATAATATTTCTAAAACATGGATCATTTCTTCAGGAATTATGAATAGATCACTGGTCACTCATGCCACCTAAAGGTAGCATAAATATAACTCCTCACAATTCAGTATAATCCAATTTAATAGGCATTGTTAATTCCTTGAAATATAATTGGCACTATGCAAGAGGACATATATAGAAAGACAAAAATAAAATAGAGTCTGCTTAATCAACATTTTCTTTTTATTCAGCTAGATAAAATTTCTTGGGAATTTGGTTGTGATGAAAAGATTTGGAGCTTTGTAGACTGACTTCAGATTTTGTGAGTATAAAAAAAAAAATTTCCTGTATGTTACACTGGAAAAAGTAACAGATTTTGTTATCAGAACATGTGAGCTCAAATATTCATGCTGCCACTGTAAGCATGCTCATTTAAGTCCTTCGTCCTTCAGTTTATTCTCATATGTAAAATTACTTGAACTAGATAACTTCTAATATCACTTCTAGCTTTAAATGTCCATTTTTAAAAATTTAAATTAGCATATAATTTTACCTTAAAATATAGCCTTTCTGTACTGCTTGCAACAATGAAAAGTTAACCTGTTTCTAAAGAATCATACAGCTATTATATGACAAAACCCACACTTGAGTCTATGACTTTTTGCATCTAAACCTAGCCTTTTATTTCTATACCACACAATTACTCCTTCTGTAACATTATAGGGGAGGAGGAAAACAAAAGGGGCATGGAGGAAAGAATGTTATAATTCACTGGTATAAGAAACACCTAATAATGCCAAATCCTTTAACAGTGTATATGAGTACCTTCTCCACAATTTAGAGACTTTGACATTTAAGACATGAAAAGATTAAGCATCTTGCAAAGGGTCATATAGTCAGTATATATCAGAAGGAGGATTTAAAGTGTTTTTCTAACTCTAAGGATGTCTCTCTATGCAATATGCTAAGCTGATATAACATCATTAGATTAAAAAATATGATCTTTCTCCACTCATGTTACATATTTTATATTGCATGTGCCTATTTTTCACCTGAAAATAAGAATACTGTTTTTAACTTTTACTTCAAATATTCATTTTGGTTGATTATGAAAATTCATTTAATGTAATGATTCTAAGAAACCAATCTGTATTATAATATTGGAGGCAACTTTTAATATTTTTTTATATTTGGATTATAAATTGATTTTGGTATACATAAAGCTTTTTTTTGTGGAATAAGTTACTTTTGCAAGGTAGAACATAGCATAATATATTCTAACTGGATAACTACTTTAACAGAATAGCCAGAAAATAGATATATCATCATTCTTCAATAATAAGAAAAACTCCCCAAACTTTTATTCCACAGATCTTTTATTTTTCCTTGCTAAGTGACAGTGCTGTCAATAGTGAATCCAAATGAATAGTTTTTTTTTTTTAATATTCAGTAAAGGACATTCAAATTCATTATTTCATAGAATATAATTAGTCTCTTTTTTAAGACTCATGTAGTTTTTATGCAACTAAATATTATTTTGACAAGACATATGTGGGTTTCAACAAGTGTCAAAAAAAGATCTCTCCTCCCTGCCTTCTTCCTTCCATCTGACTGGGGGGGAAATTTGTAATGGAAAGCTTTATAAGGTTCACTGTTGAAAAATTATTCATACATATGTTTTGCAAATAAAAATCTTTAATTAAAAAAATAAAGTATATTGCTAAAAGCAAAAAAAAAAAAAAGAAAAAGAAAAAAGAAATCATCCTGCTCATAATTTCTTAGAGAACAATAATATTCTAGGACATTCATATACCATAATTTATTCAGCCATTTTCCAAACGATGGGCATCCATTCAGTTTCCAGTTTCTAGTCACTACAAAAAGGGCTGCCCCAAACATTTTTGTATATGTGGATCCTTTTCCTTCCTTTAAGATCTCTTTGGGATATAGGCCTAGTAGAAACACTGGTGGGTCAAAGAGTTTGAATAGTTTGATAACTTTTGGTTGGATCCATTTTCAGTTCCACTAACAAGGTATCATTGTCCGAATTTTCCCACATCCCCTCAAACATTCGTCATTATCTTTTCCTGTCATCTTAGCCAATCTCACAGGTATGTAGTGGTATCCAAGTGTTGTCTTAATTTGCATTTCTCCGATCAATATTGATTTGGAGCACCTTTTCATATGACTAGAAATAGTTTTGATTTCTTCATCTGAAAATTGTCTTTTCATATCTTTTGAACATTTATTGATTGGAGAATGGCTTGAATTCTTATAAATTTGAGACAATTTTGTATATAATTGAGAAATGAGGCCTTTATCAGAACACTTAAATGTAAAAAATGATTTCCTAATTTATAGCTTCCCTCCTAATCTTGTCTGAATTTGTTTTGTTTGTAGAAAAACTTCTTAACATGATACAATCAAAATTATTTATCTGGTGTTCAATAAGAGTTCAAGTTCTTCTCTGGACACAAATTCCTTTCTTCTTCGCAGATGAGAGAGGTAAACTATCTTATGTTCTTCTAATTTGCTTATAATATCACTCTTTATGTCTACATCATGAATCTACTTAGATTTTATCTTGGTGTTAGGTATGGGTCAAGCTCTAATTTCTTCCATGCAAGTTTCCAATTTTCCCAGCAGTTTTAGTCAAATAGTGAGTTCTTCTCCAAAAGCTGGGGTCTTTGGGTTTATCACTTGGCCTATCCATGAGCACTTTATATTTTCCAAGTGATTAGGTCTGAGTTTGTGTGAAAAGTGTTTTATAGTTTTGTCCTTATAGTTTCTGACTTTCCCATGGCAGATGGATTCCTAAATATTTTATACTATTGACAGTTTTTTGAATGGGATTTCTTTTTTGTATCTTCACCTGCTGGACTTTGTTGGTAGTATATAAAAATGCTAATGATTTATGTGGATTTATTTTGTATCCGTTAACTTTGCTACAGCTATGAATTGTTTCTAGTACTTTTTAAATTAAGTCTCTAGTGTTCTCTAGAACACTATCATCTGCATCATATCATCCACAAAGAGTGATAATTAGGTTTCCTCATGACCTACTCTAATTCCTTTAATTCTTTTTGTTCTCTTACCGCCAAAGCAAACATTTCTAACACAAATTTTAATAGTAATGGTGATAGTGGGCAGCCTTGTTTCATTCCTGATCTTACTGGGAATGGTTCTAATTTGTCCATATTAGATATGATGCTTGCTGATCATTTTAAATAGGTGCTACTGATCATTTTAAGGAAAAGTTCATTTATTTCTATACTCTCTAGTGTTTTTAATAGGAATAGGCATTGGATTTTATCAAATGCTTTTTCTGCATCTATTGAGATAATGATATGATTTTTGTTACTTTTGTTATTAATATAATTGATTATGCTGATAGTTTTCCTAATATTGAACTAGCCCTGCACTCCTGGTATAAATCCTACTTGGTCAGAGTGTATTATCCTAGGGATGACTTTCTCTAATCTCATTGCTGATATCTTATTTAAAATTTTTTCATCAATATTCATTAAGGAAATTGGTCTATAGTTTTCTTTCTCTGTTTTCACCCTACCTGGTTTAGCTATCAGCACCATATCTGTGTCATAAAAAGAATTTGGTAGAGCATCTTCTTTCCCTATTTTTTCTAGAGTTTATATAATATTGGAATTAGTTGTTCTTTGAATGTTTGGTAGAATTCATATGTAAATCCATCTGGCCCTGGAGATTTTTTCTTAGGAAATTGTTTAATAGCTTGTTCTATTTCTTCTTTCTGAAATGGGGCTATTTAAATCATTTATTTCCTCTTCTGTTAACCTCAGCAATATGTATTTTTGTAGATATTCCTCCATTTCAGAGGTGGAGCCAAGATGGCAAACTGCAGATAGCATTCTCTGTGAGCTCCTGAGATCTTCCCTCAGACACAGACAAATGGAGCCTCTGAACTGGTTGTGGAGTGACGGCTCCACCAAACACTTGGACTACAATGCACTTCTATCAAAAATCTACTTTGAAAAAACTCTGGAGAAGATCAGTCTCAGGGAAATGGGCAGCTGGCCATGATCAGACTCCAGCGCAAAGCTGGGGCAGAAGTCAGGGCTGCAACAGAGTGTGGATTTTAGGCACCCAGGAAGTCCCTGGGAGACACCTGGGCCACTTTGCTCTGGTTGCGGGTAGGTGCTGTGGCAGATCTGCCTTTGGTAAAAAGTGGATTGAGAGCAGCTGAAAGTGTGGTCCTAGTGGGGATCGAGCCAACTAACCCCGCACCGGAAGTCAACTCAGCAAACTGCCCGAGGGCAAATTGAAATGGCTACCGGTCTGGCACTTGTTCCTCAGCTCTAAAACATGAGCAACAAATAGAAGAGAGTTCTCGACATACACAGCTTCTATGGAGAGAAAGTAGGGCAGTCCCCAGATCCTGAGATTCTGAAAACAATCCCAGATGAAGCCGCAAAGGCGGCCATGAGCTGGTCCCCTTTTCAAAACGCTTACCTGAAAGACTGCATAAAGAATCTCAAAAGAGAGCTAGAAGAAGAATGGTGAAATAAATTGAGATCAGTGCAAGAAAAAAATAATGCTCTGCAACAGAGATGTCAAAAACTGGAAAATAAAAATGGTGAATTGGAAAAAGCCAACAATTCACTGAAAAATAAAACTGGCAAAATGGAAAAAGAATGCAATGAACCAAGAAATTCAATTGGCCAGCTACAAAAGGAGCTAAAAAAGATAACTGAAGGAAATAACACTTTAAAATTAAAATTGAACAAATAGAAGTAAATGACTCAATAAGACTTCAAGAATCAGTCAAACAAAAACAAAAAAATGAAAAAAATTATAGAAGAAAATATGAAATATCTCCTAGAAAAAACAACTGATTTGGAAAACAGATCAAGGAGAGACAATCTAAGGATTAATGGACTCCCTGAAAGTCACAATGAAAAAAAGAACCTTGAGGCTATCTTCCAGGAAATCATGAAAGAGAATTGCCCTGATGTTTCAGAATCAGAAGGCAAAATTGACATTGAAAGAATTCACTGATTACCTCCTGAAAGAGACCCCAAAATATAAACCCCAAGGAATATCATGGCCAAAGTTCAGGACTATCGCACCAAGGAAAGGACATTGCAAGCAGTTAGAAAGAAACAGTTCAAATACCAAGGAACTCTAATTAGAATTACACAAGATCTGTCAGCTTCCACATTAAAGGATCGAAGGGCCCGGAATCAGATATTCCAAAAGGCAAAAGAACTTGGATTACAGCCAAGAATAAGTTATCCAGCTAGAATGAGCATCATCATCCAGGGAAGAAGGTGGTCATTCAATGAAACAGGAGAATTTCACCTATTTCTAATGAAAAGACCAGATCTGAAAAAAAGTTTGACCTCCAAATACAGAACTCAAGAGAAGCATAAAAAAGGTAAAAAGGAAAGAACTCTTGACAATTATATTTCTAAAATGGGTATCCTTTTTTTTATTAAAGCTTTTTATTTGTATAACATATGTATGGGTAGTTCCCCAACATTAATCTTTACAAAGCTTTCCATTACAAATTTTACCCCCAGTCTCCTCCCCTCCCCTAGATGGCAGGAAGTCCACTAAATGTTAATAATGTTGAAATGCTTGAGAAGTTATGCAAGAAAACTCCTATCTACAAGAAAAAAAAAAGAATCAGAGAAAGGCAACACAATGCAAGCAAATATCAATAGAGATCATGAAAATGTTATGTTGTGGTCCATATTTCATTTCCCTCTCTCTGGGTGTATATGGTTTTCTTCAGTGAACAATTGGAACTGTTTTGAGACAATTCTTTGTTGCAGAGAGACATGTACATTAGAATTGATCATCATGCAATACTGTTGTTGCTGTGTATGATGATCTCCTGGTTCTGCTCATTTCACTCAGCATCAGTTCATGCAAGTCCCTCCAGGCCTCTCTGAAATTGTCCTGCTGGTCATTTCTTACAGAGCAATACTATTCCATAACATTCATATACCATAATTTATTCAGCCACTCTCCAATTGATGGGCATCCCTTCAGTTTCCAGTTTCTAGCCACTACAAAAAGGGCTTCCACAAACATTCTTGCACAGGTGGGTCCCTTTCCCTCCTCTAAGATCTCTTTGGGATATAGGCCCAGTAGAAACACTGCTGGGTCAAAGGGTATGCACAGTTTGACAACTTTTTGAGCATAGATCCAAATTGCTCTCCATAATGGTTGGATCTGTTCACAGTTCCACCAACAATGTATCACTGTCCCAATTTTCTCACATCCCCTCCAACATTCATCATTATCTTTTCCTGTCATCTTAGCCAATCTGACAGGTGTGTAGTGGCACCTCAGAGTTGTCTTAATTTGCATTTCTCTGATCAATAGTGATTTGGAGCAACTTTTCATATGACTAGAGATGGTTTGAATTTCATCATCTGAAAATTGTCTCTTCATATCCCTCGACCACTTATCTATTGAAGAGTGGCTTGAATTCTTATATATATGAGACAATTCTCTATATCTTTT
>JAJPUD010030060.1:0-13430 GCA_023553655.1 Myrmecobius fasciatus
CAGTCTGGGCTCCTTCTCTCCCAGAGTGTCTCTGCTCCTGGGTGTCAATCTGGCCTCCCATCCCCAGAGCATCTCTGCTCCTGGGTACCAGTCTGGCCTCCCATCCCCAGAGCATCTCTGCTCCTGGGTGTCAGTCTGGGCTCCCTCTCGCCCAGAGCATCTCTGCTCCTGGGTGTCAGTCTGGCCCTCCATCCCTAGAGCATCTCTGCTCCTGGGTGTCAGTCTGGCCTCCCATCCCTAGAGCATCTCTGCTCCTGGGTACCAGTCTGGCCTCCCATCCCCAAAGCTTCTCTTTTCCTGGGTACCAGTCTGGCCTCCCATCCCCAGAGCATCTCTGCTCCTGGGTGTCAGTCTGGCCTCCCATCCCCAGAGCATCTCTGCTCCTGGGTGCCAGTCTGGGCTCCCTCTCTCCCAGAGCATCTCTGCTCCTGGGTACCAATCTGGCCTCCCATCCCCAGAGCGTCTCTGCTCCTGGGTGTCAGTCTGGACCCCCATGTCTCTTACCCATCTGGCAGCCTGCGTTCCAGAGCTCCTGAGGGCTGTAATTGGAGGAATCTGTCCTCAGACCACTGGGATACACTCGGCTCAGCTGCCACGCGTTGTGTTGCACAAATTCGTTCCCTACAGAAGGAGTTGGGATTGAGGGTAGTGTCAGAGCCCCACATCCCCCACTCTGCTCTTCCCCCAGGACTTGTCTTTGTAGGACCTCTCTAAGTGACGGCTGCGTGACCCTCAGCCTCTCTCTTTGGCTGCCTGTCCCTCCTGTCTTCACACTCCCCCCACAGCTCACTCCCTCTCCGGCCTTGGCAGCTGCCCAGTACTTTGGTGCCCTGGTACACCCCACCCAGCCCATATCCCTCTTGTTTCCACTTTATACTGGTCCTGACCGGCCTCCTTGACCAGGCGCCGAGCCTTTGTCTCAGAGAAGGACGACGTCTCATAGAGGCGGTAGTGAGCCTTTGAGTGAGCAAAACTTCGGAACGGGACGCTCTTCATATAGACAACCAGGGCTGATAGGGCTGGACACAGGGTGGTCTTGGATTTCTAGAGAGAAGAAAACGGGGGTAGTGAAAAAGGGACAGAGAGGAAGGAAAGATCCTGACCTGGGATTGAACCATCCCCTCATGCTAAGGGCCTCCCCACCACCACCACTAGGATTCTCCTCCCATCCCTTCCCTCCCCACCTCACCTGCTTGGGCAGGAGAGGGGACCCAGACATGGGGCCAAGGGCCTGGGGCCCAGTCTGACAACACGCAGACGGACACAACAGCCGACAGGACACAACCTGGGGGTGGGAATGGGAATAAATGCAGCCTGGATACCCTAATGGTGTCAGGGGAACCCACCATATGCTTCTGGGGAGGGATGGTCTGCCTGTGCACATTCATTATGCATCAGTTCTCTTGCAATTAAGAGTTAGAATTGGGGGTGGGGATGGGGGAGAGGCAGGGACTGAAAAACAATGAGGAGTGTCTCCCTTTTAAAACTATCAACATAGCTAAAGTTTGTATCCCTCCCCCCTCAACCAGTACCCAGTAATGTTCTGCACCTAGTAGGTGCTTAATAAATGTTTGTTGATTTGAAAAAGCCCTCATCTAAGTGCATGAGTAGAGATAGTTGTTAATACTTTGCATCCTAAGACCGGGGGACCACAGTATGCTTTGGATATGCTTTAGATTAAATGCAAAGAGCGAGGTGTCTTGCCAGCTGGCTAAAGTGAAGAACCTCATCAGAGAAACAAAGGACATATATAGATACTACAGACAGACCTAGATCGAAACTTCTAACCACGAACCTTGGAGGGTTCCACCAATTGCACACCTTCCCCGTCTCTTCTGAAACCCCTTCCTCGTCTCAGTGATCTGTCTCTAGTTCGCTTTTCCACACCTGAGAAGCCATCCCTCTACTTTTGCCCATGTATCTGTCTTCTCTTCTTCTAAAACTCAGCTCCAGAAAACTTTCCCTGTCTAACTTCCCCAAACAACGTAATCCCAATTACCAATCACAGCAGCTCTACCTGAATGTTCTCTCACACACACACACACACACACATATGTGCATGAATGACACTCCTGTAGGTTTTTCACCATACCTGTCAGTTTCCTAAGTATGCTTTCTCTCTTACACACACACACACACACACACACACACACACACAACACACACACTATAAGAATGCAAACCCCTTCAAGAACACAGATTTTTGCTCATTACTTCTCTGAATCTCCACCAAAGCTCCATCAACTGTTGCACAGTTGAGCAGACAGAGTGTGACACAGATCCAAGGACCCAGCAGCCAGGTTAAAACTACCTCAAGTCCCACTTTCTTTTTCCTCTTGTCCTCATTTCGGGCTGTCTCATCGAAGTCCAGCACATCGGGCTCCAGTTCTGGCTCGGGCTCTTCCTCTTCTTCAGGCTCTTCGAGCTCCTCAGGGTCCCCCGAAGCCTCCCCAAGCTCCTCTTCCAACGTCCCCATCTTCTTTCCTTTGAGGAGAATCTTCCCTCGAAGTTCCTGACAGCATGAAAGGAAGGGAGATGAGACAGGATAGGTTCCAAAACTTTCTCCTCTAGAACCAACCTGAAATTGTTCCCACTGAAACTCCTCCAAGCAGGAGAAGTGAGGGTGCATTCATCTGCAGATCATCCCACGGAGAGAGACTGGTTCCTCAAGCAAAATGGGGAGCAAAGGCCTGCGCCACCTGAGGGTGAGGATGTTTAAGCAGGAAAGAAAGCTCTGATTTGGAGTCAGAAGACTTAAATTCTTTTCTTGTGCTTAGATTTCAGGGGGATCTGTGAACTTTCAGGGGATAAATTACATCTTTATTTTCATTAACTTTTGGGTTACTTGTTTCATTCTACATTATGCATTTAAAAACATTCTGAAAGGGGGCTGATTGCTAGGCTTTCACAGACTGCCAAAAAATTGGTTAAAGAGCCTCTCGTCTATAATCTAAAATCTAAAAATTGATCTTGAATCTGGTCCATTTATTGAGTCTTCTAGTGAGAGAATAAGGATACCCATACCTCTGGTGATGGCAGTTGAGTGGGCAGGAGCCCATCCAAGGTAGTATTAAGCAGTCGCTCTCCCAGGATCTCTGTCAGATGCTGGGCAATGACCTCTTGTTGTTCCCAGCTGCAGTGATTCTCCAGAGACACTATGACTGGGAAGTCTGAGGTCTGGATCAGGGAAGCAGTATTGTTTCAGATATTGGCCCCAGACCTTTTAAAGAGTATCTCCCACTCTCCCCTAACACTTGCTAACCCAGAGTCCTCAGCCAGCAAGCATTTGCCCAGGTTTCCTTAGCCCTTACACAGCTGATATCAACACCTCTTAGAATATCAAGCTAGATCTCAATCTCAGTCCCAAAGGCCACTCTCTAAAGGGCTATATATCCTTGGGCCAGGATTAGTAAACGCTCTTTGGAGCCTTTGGGACTGGGCTAGATCCTAGACTTTTAACTGTGGAAAGCACAGTGCCATTCACCTCATTTCATAACATTTCATATTCCTCTACTTAGAGGTGACCCTGGGCTCTCAAAAGTATGGCAGAAGAGCACAAGCTACTGCTTTGAGTACAACCTCAGCCACAGATTGGATCTCCTTGCTATATACAGAAAAGAGGCCCAGCCATACAGATGGGTTGCTAGCTGATTAATTCATTGGCCAGGGCAAATTCCGAGGTCTCCATCTCTCTATTCCTTCCAATCTCTAGCCCTCCCTGCCCCTTAGAAACCAGAGTCCTATGTCCCTGTCTCCCCAGCCCCAGCCACTCTGTCAAGACCTTCCTGCTTCACTTGGGCCCTAGACTCAGGATCCACACCTGGAAGGCATACTGAGCAATGGCAGCCACCACATCTTGGAAGGGGATCCGAGAAGTCAATGTGTGTCCGTGGTAAACAATCGGTTCCCCACTGGGTCCGTCCCATACGTCCACTTCCACACAGCGACATCCACGCTTGAGAGCCCTGCAGGACCCCTCGACCCCAGAGGGGACAAAGGGTCAGACTAGGCTTGCCCATAGCAGTGGCTCCTCACATACATCTATATTAAAGCTTTGGAGCTTGGCAGAAAGCTTTCCCTCCAGCTTTTTCCTTTGATCTTAATAATAGTGCTGTGAAGTCGGTGGGGCAGAGGATTATTTTTTTAGTTCTGTTTTAGAAATTATATGACATTAAGTGACTCTCAAAGTCTATTAAATAGCAAAGTTGAGATTCACACGCAGGTCTTCAGTGTCCTAGCCAGGTGCTCTTTCCATTAGACTACAAATGTTTGTTACATAAATGAATGAATGAATGAATCAAAGAATCATAGAATTTTAGAAATAGAAGGGACCTTGGAGATCGAGTCCAATCCTCTCATTTTAAAGACAGGGGTCCCAAGAGGTTAAGCTAATAAGTGGCCCCCAAATAGCCACCCTCCTTCCCTTCAATTCCATGAAGTTCCATTAAATCCATGATAAGAAAGGGAAGGAACTCAGCCAATGACAGAAACTCCACCTGCTCTGTTTTCAGATCCCCAAATCTAATGATAACCCATGGACTTTCTGGCATACCCAGCTCCTCCAATCTCCCCACACCCATGGATCTTCAACCCTCCTTCTGTCCCCTCCAGGGACTTTCCTCCTCTGCTCTTCTGGACTCCCTGGGGTCCTTCATGCTATTTCCCCACCCCTCCCCAGGCTTCACACCGTATGTAGCCTTCCACACTGCTCTGTCCTCGAAACTGGTCCCCCAGCAGGTAAGTATTGTGTGAGGAATGAATGAAGTAATGATTCAGTGGATAGTTCATGTCCTGGTAGACAGGTCGGCAAGCTGGAGAGAAGATATCTCCATCCGGGGAACAGAGGTACGCGAGAAAACCATCGATGGTCAGGACGTGCCGCAATTTGGCTGTAGAGAAAAGGATGGAAATAGCCAATACAGCTCTGCCCCACCTCCACCCCGTCCTAGACTCCTTGGCTTTAACTTCAGCCAAAAGGAAAGAAGGGGCTACTCTTGGCTTGGGCTGGTGACTGCCTGAGTCCCTGACGATATACAGTGGATCAGAGCTGAAGGAGCCCGTTGAAGGATGAATTCAGAGGATCTTCACCTTTTTTTGTGGTAAACCCCCTTGGGAAGACTGGTAAAGCTTCAAAATCATGTTTTTAAACATGTCATTCAATCAACCAATAAAATAAATACAACAAATAAATAAAAACAAAATAAATACTTTTATAAAGGGAACCAATTATATTGAAATACAATTAGCAAAATGTTTTAGAAACAGGTTCGTGGATCCCATGTTAATAATCCATGAATGGAACTAGACTTCCAAGCCTCTTCCAATTCTAAGATCTGAGTGAGATTGGAGCAGAGAGATGGAAAGGGGGATAGTGGAGTTAGAATCTCTTGAGTATGCATCCCATTAAATTTACCCTCCCCCCCTCACTTGGAAACCTCTGCTTCATCTATTCTACAAACCATGTTCCATCTTACATCCCAAATTCTGATCAAGAAATCCCTTCTCTGGGAGACTTTGCCCTTTAGTACCACCTGTCATTTTCATGTCAAAACTCAAGCTTCTGGAACTTACAAATAGGATGATGATGACAAAATCATTAACTCACATTCATAGCATGAAAATGTAACATAGCATAGTGAGGCAGCAATAACAGCAGAAGCACTAGATTTGAAGTTGGTGGGAATCTGTATTCAAATTCTGGTTTCTTTCTACAACTATGATCTTTGAAAGTTATTTCCCTCTTCTGGCCTTCAGAATATTTATTTGCAATAATAAAACAGAATGTTGGACTAGATCAGTCTTTTCCAACTATTAATCTTATAAATCCTATATAATAGGTACCTTAAAGGTAGAAGGGACCTTAATCGTCATAAAGGCTGACACCTTCATTTCATAGATGAGTACACTAAGACAGCCTCAAGGTCATACAGGATAGTGATGGAACTAAGTAGTGGGACCCAGGTCTCCTGATTCCTAGCCCATGGCTTTTTTCACATTATCCAGTGGGGATGCTATGTCTTCCTACCATGTGTGTTACTCTGGGTTTTTTATAGATGTCCTGTCTCTTCCCTTAGAGAACAAGGATTGTGTGTTCTTCTATATTTGTCTTCCTCCTCAAATAGTTATTTAGCGTCTACATGAATTGAGGAGACAGTGCCCAGTGGATTGAATGATGGCACATCTGCCTATCATTTCCATTTCCCATTTATGTGAGTGAGGTTCATTCAATAAATATATATTCAGTACCTTGTAGGCATGGGACAGAAATAGTAGGACAACATAATGTAACTGACACATTCTGCATCTGGAGAGGCACAAGTATTGACTGTCAGTCATTCAGTCAATAAATATTAAGCACCTAGTATGTGCCAGGCCCTGTGCTAAGTGCTGGGAATAACAACCCCCCAAAAAGGGGAAAGATAGTCCTTTCCTCAAGGAACTCACAATCTGATGGATTTCTGTAACTTACTGTTCCATCATTCTTCCTTTCATATTCTGAACTTGAAGTCAGTAATAGAAACATAGAATTCTCCTCTACTAAGAGACTGGAATCCAGGCCACCTGGATCTAATATCTAGTTCTCATGCACTGCATCTCTATGTTGTATATTCTTCCCCTAAAGTAGGATCACAGTTTTAGATGTAGAGGAATTTGAGAGATCATCAAATACAACCTCCACTTGACAAAGAAGGAAACTAAGGCCCATAAGAAGGGAAGTGATTTAATAGAAACAATAACAGCTAACATTTATACTTATGTTACTTTAAGATTTGTAAAGCACATTGCAAATATTAACTCAATGATATGATTTCTAGGTTACTAGGGTAAACCTTTATTTTGAAGGTGAGGAAGCTGAGGCAAACAGAAGTATCTTGTCCAAAGTCACACAAAGAGTTAATTAGCAGGGTGTGGATTTGAATGGAGGTCTCAGAATTTCAAATCTAGCACTCTGGACCAAAGAGGGAAAGATCCTGGTTGAGGTGGAGAGACAAAGAAGGTTTGGGGTATAGATTACAAATAAAAAAATATCCTAGTAACTAGTCCATATCAACCCAATCTCTACTTAAGCTCCATCCAGTGCTGGACTTAACAACTAAAGACAGATGAGGGGAATGTAAAGCAGAGACAATGGAAAACAAAAAATACAGTTTAAAGCTGGGAAATGAAACCGTATCATTTATCTTTGAGAAGAGAAGATAGGACTTTTGTAGAAATGTTTAGCATAGATCTAGGGCAGGGGGAGAGAGGGAGAGAGGGAAAAAAAATTGGAACCCAAGTTTTTCAGTGATGAATATTGAAAACTATCTCTGCAGGAGCCAAGATGGTGGAGTAAAGTCAGGAAGCTACGCAAGCTCTCCCACTTTCCCTCAAAAACCACATGAAACCTGGCTTCTGAATAGGGTCTGACAGAATAAAATCCCTCTCTAGCTCAAGATATACTGAAAAAACTTCAAGAAAGATCAGTCTCACTGGGGAAAAAAAGGTGGTCAACCCAGGTTAGATAGATTCTGGGAAAGCTGATAAGAGGGTCTTAAACACGCAAATCAGCAACTAAGACTCTCAGTCCTGGCTCAGTAAAGGAACAAATCAGTGGGGCAGCTTCCAGCCCCAACTCAGAAGGCAAACCCTGGGAAACCAGTCTATTTCCTGGAAAGAACAGATAAAGCTACCCCTGCAAACACAAGGGACCCTGTACTCACGCCAAGGCTCAGAGCTGCACAGGAAGCTTGGGACAGCGACCCTTTTACCCCAGGAGCAGAGCTGTACCTTAAAAGTAAAAATAGAGGAAATACCAAAAGAAAAAGAAAAAAAAAAGCAAGAAACAGAAAAGAAACTTGACCATAGAACCTTGCCATGGTGGCAGGGCAAACCAAAACACAAACTCAGAAGAGGACAGAATGTCCACAGAAGCTGAAAGAGTGATATAAATTGGGGCAGCTAGATGGCGCAGTGGGTACAGCACCAGCCCTGAAGTCAGGAAGACCTGAGTTCAAATTTAGTCTCAGACACTTAACATTCCCTAGCTGTGTGACCCTGAGCAAGTCACCTAACCCCAACTGCCTCATCAAAAAATAAAAAATAAAATAAAAAGAGGGAATAACTTAATCATTCAGTTAGGTATAGAAATTTAGCTAATCCTATAAAGAACTAGGAGGAGAAAGAGGAAAAAGCAAAGGATAGACTGGAGGGCAGAGACACTAGAGGAAAAGGTAAGAGAAGGGGGGAAGGATGGATAGGATATAAGGTAGTAGATGGGGTGAGTAAAAAAAACCCACAAGACTAAGGATAAGGGTGGAGAAACAGGGGAGAAAATAGGATAGCAATGTGAAGGGGATAAATTCTCCCATAAAAGAGAAGCAAATAGCAGAGGGGATTAAAAAATAGAATCCTGCAATATGTTGTTTACAAGAAACACATTTGACACAGAGAAACACTTACAGAGTAAAGGTAAAAGGCTGGAACAGAATTCATTATGCTTCAGCTGAAGTGAAAAAAAAAAGCAGGGTGGCAATTCTGATCTCAGATAAATCAAAAATAAAAATAGATCTTATTAAAAGAGATAAGGCCGGAAAGCACATCTTGATGAACAATGAAGCAGTCACAATACTAAATGTGTATGCACCAAGTGGTAGAGCAAGCAAATTCCTAGAGAAGATTTTAAGCCAATTACAGGAAGAAATAGACAACAAAACTATTCTAGTGGGAAATCCTCAACCTTCTGCTTTCTGAATCAGACAAATCTAACTACAAAATAAATAAGAAAGAAACTAGGGAGATTAATGGGATCTTAGAAAACCTAGATATGATAGACCTCTGGAAAAAACTGAATAGGGTCAGAAAGGAGTATACCTTTTTCTAGGCAGTATATGGCACCTACAAAATTGACCACATATTAAGGCATAAAAACCTCACAATCAAATGCAAAAAAGGCAGAAATAGTAAATATTTCTTTTTCAGATTACAATGCAGTAAAATTATATTCAATAAAGGGTCAGAAAAAGACTAAACACCAATTGAAAATTAAATAATTTAATTCTAAAGAATGAGTGGGTCAAACAACAAATCACAGAAACAATCCATAATTTCATCCAAGAGAATGACAATAATGAGACAACAGATCAAAACCTATGAGATGCAGCCAAAGCAGTTCTTAGGGGAAATTTTATATTTCTAAACACCTACATAAATAAAATAGAGAAAGAGGAGATCAATGAATTAGGCATGCAACTAAAAAAGCTAGAAAAAGAACAAATTAACCCCCCCCAATTAAATACCAAATTAGAAATTTTGAAACTCACTCAAAAGAAAGATGAATAAAATAGAGACTAAGAAAACTATTGGACTAATAAACAAATCTAAGAGTTGGTTTTATGAAAAAACTAACAAAGTAGATAAACTTTTGGTTAATTTGATCAGAAAAAAGGAAAGGAAAAAAAACAAAAACAAAATCACCAGCATCAAAAATGAAAAGGGTAAACTTACCACAATGAAAAAGAAATTAAAGCAATAATTGGGAGCTATTTTGCCCAACTCTATGGTAGCAAGTCTGACAATCTAACCAAAATGGATGAATATTTACAAAAATATAAATTGCCCAGATTACCAGAAGAGATAAAATACTTAAAAGAAATGAAATACTTAAATAGTCCTATTTTAGAAAAAAGAAATAGAACAAGTCATTAATGAACTCCCTAAGAAAAAAATCTCCAGGACCAGATAGATTCACAAGTGAATTCTACCAAATATTTAAAGAACAATTCCAATACTATGTAAACTATTTGGAAAAATAGGTAAAGAAGGAGTACTGCCAGATTCCTTCTACAACACAAATATGGCACTAATATCTAAATCAGTAAGGGCCAAAACAGAGAAAGAAAATTACAGACCAATCTCCCGAATGAATATTGATGTAAAAATTTTAACTAATACATTAGCAAAGAAAACTACCTTTACATTTTTTTTTAAAAATAAAAAGCTATTAAAAAAAGGAAATATTTAGCACAACTTCATATGTGCCTTCTTAGTGGGGGTGCAGGAGGGAGGAAGGGAGAAAATCTAGAACTCAAGATTTTAAAAACAAATGTAAAAATTGTTTTGAATATAACTAGGAAAAATAAAATATTATATATAAGAAAAGACACAAGACAGGAGAGGCATCATGGCATGAGTAGAAAGCTAGCTTCTCAGTGAAGAAGATATGGATTCAACTACTATCCACTAGGATTTGCAGTAGATAAAATGCTGGCTCTGGAGGAAGACCTGAGTTCTAATTTAACCTCAGATACCTGCTAGTTATGTGACTCAGGACAAGTCTACCTCAGTTTCTCCATCTGTAAAATGGGAATAATAACAGCAGCTATTTATTTGCTAGGGTTGCTGTGAAGATCAAATGAGATATTTGTAAAGTGCTTTGTAAACTTCAAAGCACTACATAAAATGCTAAATATTATTATCATCATTACTATCATCATGATCATCATCATCGTTATTTATTCTGACTATGTGAGCTCTAGGCAGCTCTCTAAGACTGTAAGTTGTAGAACAGTTGTTTTGTTTTGGTGGAGCATTTCCTCACTAGAGAGTTCCCTATGCTGATGAAATAACAGGTTTGGCCCAAAATTTAAAAATTAAAATTAAATTTAAAAAATAAATTAAAATTAATTTAATTAAAATTAATTTAAAACGTATATAGAGAGAAGACTGGAAGTTGACAAGCAGTTAGTCTCCTTCTCTGTGGAGCACAAAACAAAAGGAAATAGGATGAAACTAGATCATGGTTAGATGCTGGAGTCTCCTAACAATGAGGGATGAGATCAGGTGCTTGGCAATGAAACCCTGCTTCCACTTACTACCTTGTGTGACTTTGAACAAGTCTCTGTTTCTTCATATCCTCATCTACAAAATGAGGGGATTGGGTTTAAGTGATTTATAAGCTTTTTCCACAGTGGATAGAGTGCTGGACCTGGATCCTGCCTCAGACACTTACTAGCTGTGTGACTCTCGATAAGTCACTTCACCCTGTTTGCTGCAGTTTTCTCATCCGGAAAATGAGTTGGAAAAGGAAACGTCCAATCTCTCCAGTATCTCTCCCAAGAAAATTCCCAATGGGGTCGGAAAGAATCAGACACGACTGAAAATGACTGAAAGAGAAGCTCTTCTCTAGACCTAAATCTGTTTGTGTGAATGGTCCCTGGGGTGATTGATCACTGCTTCCCTGAAGCTTTAGTCAATGTCATGAACCATGGTTCCCAGAGATAAGAGGCATGATCTAGGGCAAGGACAGGGATCTCTAGCCTTAGATAAGGGGGTCCTTGTTGACCTGTTTTTCAGTCTCTTCTTCCCCACCCAAGCCCACTCCCACACATGTACCACTGTCTGATGGCTCATAGCGAGCAATCAATTCCAAGGCCAGGTCTGAAGCATGCTCTCCCTCTCTCTGCTCTTCACGAAGGAAATCTGCAAACTCCAGCAGCGTCAACTTCTGGCCATCTCCAGAGAGGATTTCAAACAGCTCCAGTATCTCTGAGCGCTGGGTCAGGGCCCGATAGAACTCCACAAATTCCTCTCCTTCCAGCATCCCCGACTCTGACTTGTCTGCAGCCTGCATGGGAAATTAGGGGATTGGAGCTTTCAGCAGTCCTGTTCAGCTCCCCAACCAGGCACCAGCCATGCAAAAAAGTTTTAAGGAAATGTTGTAAAACTAACTCTTGTCATTTAACTTCTCTTATCTCCATCTCATATCTTATATTCATTTTATCTCCAATATCAATTAGTCATTTATTAATGTGTCAAGCACTGGTGACACACACAGAGAAAGAAACAGGCAAAAGACAGTCGCTGCCCCAAGAAAGTCACAATCTAATGGTAATCCTGTACAATATTACAAATTGCTTAAGGACAGGAATTAAACCTTAGACTTAAAATAGATCATGGAATTTAGAGCTGGAAGGAACCCTGCAGATCATCCAACCAAGGGATTCATCCTTGGGGCTCACTGTGGCAACTGTGAAATTATTGGAAGGATTCAGGGAATCCCTATGTAAATACATAAATAAGTTATACATTCTGTAGATTAAATAATAATCATCACAATAAAAGATAATAGCTAGTATTCACAAAACATTTTGCAAATAGGCAAATATACATTCTATAGATTTAATGATAATAATAATAAAAGATAAAACATTTTACAATTTACGAAGCATTTTGTAGACATTATTTCAATCCTCATAACAACCCTTGGAAGCAGGCACTTTATTATCCCCATTTTACAGATGAGTAAACTGAGACTGAGAGAATTTAAGTGATTTGCACAGACTTAATAAGTTTCTGAAGCAGGGCTTGAACTCAGGACTTTTATTCAAGGATAGTGCTCTGTCTATACTCTGCCACCTAGATGCCTCATATAGAACATATATATATAATATATGATTATATTTTATATATATATGTATAACATACATTTAAATTTAAAGCATCATAAGATTAATAATAATTTTTAGCTATTCTGTATTTTCCCAACTAATGTATATTCACAACAACTAATACTATCATACTGAGAGGGGAGTAGTCTGTGAAATATTTTATCATCAAAAATGAATCTTCATATCCAAAAAAGTTGGGAACCATTGATCTAGCTCAGTTCTGGGTGGTTCTTTGTATACTCTTTCCCAACAGTACCTAAGTAAGCAGGCAGATATTTTACAAAGTGTTAATTAATTGAACAACTAATTAATATCAAGGAGTGGCTTGAGCAATGAGGTCAACTGACTGATTCCTTTTTACTCCCTCCCTGAACAGCACCTGGAAGAGCTGCAGAGCATGCTCAGGGTCCATATCTACATTCATCAACCGGAGCAATCGTTGTACTTCCCGGAAACTCATTCTCCCATCCTGGTCTTTGTCCCCCTGTTGAAACCAATCACTCAGCCATCTGTATCAAGGTGAAGGAAAACCCAGAGGCTGCAGTTTTGGGGGGAGAGGCTGTAATTTTTGTTTCTGTTTTTTGTTTTTGCTTTTGTTTGTTTTTGCACTAATCTTTTTTTGTTGCTGTTTAATTGTTTTATTTTTTCTGGTTATACATGTATATTAACTTTTAAATATACATTTCTTTATGAATCTTGTTGGGAGAGAAAACTCAGAACAAAAGTGGAAAACCATGAGAGAGAAAAAGAAAAAAAGCAAACAAACAGAAAAAAGATGTGAACGTAGTGGGTGTGAGAAGTTGCATTTTAACATGAACCTGAAATGAGGGAGGGAGAGAGAGACAGAGAGGCAGGGACAGACAGACAGACACAGAGACGCAGAGACAGACAGACAGAGAGAAAGACATACACACAGAGACAGAGACAAAGAGAAATGGATAGATGGATGGAAGAAATCGATAGATAGATAGATAGATAGATAGATAGATAGATAGATAGATAGAT
>JAJPUD010030061.1:0-13428 GCA_023553655.1 Myrmecobius fasciatus
GCTGACGATGGTGGACTTGCTGTACCAGATCTAAAACTATATTACAAAGCAGTGGTCATCAAAACCATTTGGTACTGGCTAAGAAATAGAGTAGTCGATCAGTGGAATAGGATAGAATCACAAGACAAACTAGGCAATAACTATAGCAATTTGGTTTTTGATAAACCCAAAGACCCCAGCTTTTGGGATAAGTATTCACTATTTGACAAAAACTGCTGGGAAAACTGGAAACTAGTGTGGAAGAAATTAGGGCTCGACCCACATCTAACACCACATACTAAGATAAAATCTAAATGGGTTCATGATCTGGATATAAAGAGTGATACTATAAGTAAATTAGAGGAATGTAATATAGTTTACCTCTCAGACCTATGGAGATGGAATAAATTTATGTCCAAAGAAGAACTGGAACTCTTAATTGAAAACCAGATAGATAACTTTGACTATATTAAGTTAAAAAGTTTTTGTACAAACAAAATCAATGCAGACAAGATTAGGAGGGAAGTAATAAATTGGGAAATCATCTTTACATTCAAGGGTTCTGATAAAGGTCTCATCTCTAAAATATATAGAGAATTGTCTCATATTTATAAAAATTCAAGCCATTCTCCAGTCAATAAATGGTCAAAGGATATGAACAGACAATTTTCAGAGGATGAAATTAAAACTATTTATAGTCATATGAAAAGATGCTCCAAATCACTGTTGATTTGTTGATCTAGTAAACCAATCTTTTCCTTTGTTTGAAAAAAAACAAAATCTTCCTTATCATGTCCATGAAAGCTTGTTTCACTTGCTGATTCCTTAAACTATAAATAAAGGGATTCAACATGGGGGCTACAGATGTATTAAGCACAGCAATTCCCTTGCCCAAAGAGACTCTGTCCTTTGCTGAGGGTTTGATGTACATGAAGATGCAACTGCCATAAGACATGGAGATGACAATCATGTGAGAAGAACAAGTGGAGAAGGCCTTTTTCCTCTGACTGACTGAGGGGATCCGTAAAATTGTTTGTATAATATATGTGTATGAGAGAACTATTAATGTTAATGTAAACATAAGGATCACAAGAGCCCAAGAAAAGCCCATTGTCTCTAAGAATTGTGTATCTGTGCAGGATAGTTGTAATAAGGGAGAATAGTCACAGAAATAATGGTCAATGATATTATCAGCACAGTAGTTGAGCTGTTGCATCAGAATGGTTGGTGGTATGATAATCATGAATGAACTCAGCCATGAGCAGGACACAAGCAATGTGCAGACTCTGTTGCTCATGATGGTTGTATAATGTAGGGGTTTGCAGATGGCAACATAGCGATCATAGGACATAGCTGCTAAAAGATAAAATTCAGTTGCTCCAAAGAGAATGACAAAAAAGAACTGAGCCATGCAACCATTGTAGGAAATGGTATTGTCCTGAGTTATAATGGTGTCCAAGAATCTAAGAACACAAGCAGTTGTAAATGAAATTTCTAAGATGGAGAAATTCCGGAGGAAGAAATACATTGGAGTTTGGAGGTGAGAATCCAACAGGGTAAGGATGATGATAGTCACATTGCCAGCAATGCTAAGTATGTAGGTGAGTAAGAGGAAGAAGAAAATGAGCATTTGAAGCTCTGGGTTATCTGACAATCCCAGGAGGATGAACTCTGTTACCTGTGTATGATTTTTCATTTTTGTTTCTCACTTCTCAAGTAGAGGTACAATAAAAATAAAAGAAAAAATAATTTAAAAATAGAAAGGAACAGAAAAACTATACTTTATCATTATACTAAAATTTGTACAAATCTCTTATAGCCTATATAACAACTTTGAATTTTAGATCCCTTCCTCTTGCATATATCACAACCATAGTCAAGATTTTCTTCCATGAAGCTTCTTTAGAAAATGTCAAAAAAAAAAAGACCAAAGAAATCTTCATGACTACTCCTCCTTGTCATTGCCTTCCTTTTCTTTTATGATATCCCCAATTTTCAATATATATGGTCTATAATTGAAATGGTATAGGGAAAAAGAATTAGAATTAATTCACTCAATCTTTCAAAAGCTTATTAATTTGCTACTATATAAAAAAGGTTTCAGTATAAAACATGGTTGGTATCTTTAATGAGGGTAACATACTTGTCAATTTATACACACAAATAAAATCCAAGGTAGAATATTATCAATAACTTATGATTATAATGAGAACTTCCTTTTTTTCCCCCTTAACATCATGTAAAACCATCTGTAATTGTCAACCAAACTACTTTATTAAGCACTTCTTACAATACCATATTTTAGCATTACACTTCAGGATAAGCTTTAAATTTTGAACTTTGCTTACAATCCTCCTTCCATATGAATGAAATATGCCATTGTCCTCTCCATCCTCCATCCCATCTCATTCCATAACATGCAATTTAAATCTGCTTCAGTTGGTCTGTTTCACATGGGGATAATAATAAACCACTAGTTAGTAATAATCCTCTGTCTCCATTTTAGAAGCATTTTGTACATCTTTGATGCTCTTATGATGTATCATAGTGAATTTCATAGTTATTTATGCATGATACATCTCTACTAGACTGTATCCATGATATTGTGGACACTCTCTTGTTATCTACACTTAATTTCCTGCTATTATCTCCTATCCTAATGAAAAAAATACTTAAGAAAACCAAAAGGTAACCTCTAACTAAGCTCTAGGTAGTCCAGGAAAGCTATGGATGAAGTTGAAACTATTTGTTGGAAACTTGGCACAAGGTCCTAAAAATTGTATTAGGAATAACCTTCTTGATGTCCAAATGCTATCATTACATTCCCTTAAATTACTTTTACAAATACAAATACAAAACAGTTGGAGTACAGAAATATTTCCCTATAATAACATGCACTCCCTTAAAGTTCACTATATCCAAACTTTTGTAGAGTGATTGGATTTTTCTAATAATTTAAATTAAAATCACAATTGAATTTCTCTGTGAGGGAGGAGAGGCAAAAAGGAAGGACACACTTATAATAGTTTCAGTTAAAATTCAGTGACAAAGGAATTAAATGTTTGCCAACATGGGATGTTAGATGATAGAACTTAATTTTAAAAAAGGGGTTTTCAGATCATCTGATTCCCTTCTCATTTTACAGATGAAGAAATTGAGCTAAGAGGTGAAAGAATTTGCTCAAAGTCACCAGGATGATAAGGAGCAGAACTTGGTGAAACAACTCTTTTATATCCAAATCTAGAGCTACATTTATTATAATATGTCCTTTTGTTGACTGTATTTCTGATATCAATTATTTTATCTATCATCTATTTATCTATTAACCTATCATCCATATGTCCAGTCCATTTGTCTCTCTATCTCTCTCTTCCTATCTATATCTATATCTACTTATAGATATATGTATATAGACACACATATATATTATATATACATATAATTCATCTATTAATAAACATTTATGAAGACTATTCTATCCCAAGGACTGTGCTAACTACTAAGGATACAAAGAAGGACAAAAACACAATTCTTGCTCTCAGGTAGCTTGCATTTCTTATAGTGTCATTAAGATGGTATCAACACTGGAACATTTCCAACACCCTTCTTCCCTATGCCAACTAATCTCAGGAACATATACCTAATGGTTCCCTTCACACTTTCAATTTTAGCAACCGATGATTTTTTTTTCCTTTCCCTACCGTAATTGCCTTTATTTTCTTTTTTTCTCAGTTTCCCACCAAGACACTAGCCATGTGACCCCAGGCAAAACACTTCACCTCAGTTTCCTCAAGAGTGACAATAATATATAATAATGATGGTAATATAATAATTATTGTGACAATAAGAATATATACCTTACAGGCTGCACTTGTATAATGTGCTTGCACAGTACCTGTCACATAGTAAAAATTATGGCAAAACTTCTTCCTTTCAGTTATTTTGTTTTATGTATATCTTTATTAAGTATAGTATACATGGGTTGCTATATAATATACACTCTTTCTAAGGCTAAAAATTACTCATCTTTATGGGCTTCAAGAATTCTTAAATATTTTCTATTTGTTTGTATTTTGATAATTATAAATCACTATATACAAATATATAAGTATTCCTCTAATATCTTTACTTTCTAGTCCCTCAGTTATCTCAAATCTTCTCTTTTACCTTGAACACACAGGGATAGTCATATATTAGGTCTTATCTGTAGATCAGTTTCATGTCTTTCTCCAACTTTTTCATCAGCCTTAGGAATATAAGGAAAAGACTTAAAGGGTTTTAGAGGAAAAAAGACAGTTTGGATTAATCAGTTATTTATATATAGAATTAAAATTGTAAACAGTTAATTTTGAGGGATTTTTTTTTGAATACTCACTTACCCTGATGAAGACAATGGACATCTAAATTTCCTGGACCTTCACTATTCCATTTCATTTTTTCTCATTTTTAATAATATTTTATGATTATACTAAGATTTATGGAAACCTCTTATAGTTTATATAAGAACTATAAATGTTATTCAAGATTTTCTTCTATGAAGCTTCTTTAGAAAATAAAGAAAAAATGAAGATCAATGAAATCTTCAAGATTCTCTAGCTACTCCTCCCTGTCATTGCCTCCCTTTTCTTTCATGATATCCCCAATTTTCAAGTCAAATTTAAAAAGATAGTAAGTACCTATTGTGTTCGTTAAGAGAGTGATAGAAATATAAACTTATTTTTTCATTATTGAGGGTAGTGATTTAGTTTGTTTTTTTTTTTTAAATTTTGGACAGCAGCTACTTCTGGTTGATGATAAACATTAACACTTTAAAACTTTTATCCATTATTATTCCTCTGATAGAATTACAAATTTCCAGGATATTCCAGGGAAATTTTATTTGTTGTCTTTTTATAATATTTTTCAATATTACTTCAGAGAGTTCTTTTTCCTAAGTTCTCTGAGAAATTTTTGTTCTCTTTCTTCATATCAAGGTAGGATTCATTAGCATCCATTATCTGTGCAATTAATTTAATTTTAATTGAGGGATGCTAGAATTTAGAGTTGAAGTAGAACTTTGAGATCATTCTGTCCATTTTCTTCATTTCAAACATTAAGAAACCTTTCTACTGGGGTGAGTTACCTATCCTGCATTATATGGCTCCTAAGTGTCCAGAATACCACTTAAGACCAGGCCTTCTTATGCTAAATCCACATTGTTTCACTTTCTAAGAAAAGGAGAAAAATTATCTAGTCACATTTAAGAAGCTTTTTCTAAAGATTTTTCATTCTTCATTATTGGAAGCAATATATTATAGTGCAAAGAATATTTTATTAAAGGCCAAGGGACTTTGATTTAAATCTTGTCTTTCCTACTTGTTTGCCTTTAGAAAAGTCATTTAATCTCTCTGGCTCTTCACTTGGCTCAACTGAACAATTAAGGGGATTGAACCTGATGACCTCTGAGAGCTCTCCAACTCTAAATCTATGATCCTATGAATTAAAGAACAAAGAATTACAATTTTATGTTACATAATCTCAACTGGACCTTCACTGTTGTTAGGCAATCCTTCTATATTTTCCTTATTAATTCCCTAACCCTATAATAACTTATCCAAATCTTTACTTCTTTTCTCAAATGTACTATAGTTCCCTCTCCACCTACTATCTCAGCTTAGAAACTTGCTTCCTATTAATGAAACATTGAGACCATTTGCCTAGAATTGCCTAAAAACTTATAAGTACTGAGTTCATTCTGACCACATGGACAGGCTTGCCCATTACCTCTGACACAAGTATATGCTCCCAAACACATTATATGAGAGTCATGCTCATTATAAGCCAATGGGGACATGTCTGGAACATTTTCTAACTAGCCATTTAATTATGATTTGTTTTTTTAATATTCTGAGATATTCCATTAATTTAATCTTTGAGAAATATTTCACACAACTGTATATAGAATGTAAAGTTCTTTGCAAATAATCCTATATAGGATAATCATGTGCATTTATTCTAAACATATTTCCCCATTTAACATGATGCAAAAGAAAAATCAGACCAAAAGGGAAAATGAGAAAGAAAAAAAAATAAGCAAGGAAACAACAAGAACAACAAAGAAGAAAATATTATGTTATGATCCACATTCAGTCTTCAGGGTCCTCTCTGGATGCAACTAGTTCTCTACATCACAAGTCTATTGGAATTGATCTGAATTACCTCATTGATGAAAAGAGTCCATCACAGTTTATGATCACATAATCTTGGTGTTGCTATGTATAATATTCTTTTGGTTCTACTCACTTCTCTTAGCATCAATTCATGAGTCTCTCCAGGCCTTTCTGAAATAAGTCTGCTGATCATTTCTTAGAGTAAATTAATATTCTGTTGCATTCATATACCATAACTTGTCCAGTTATTCCCAACTGATGGGCATCCAATCAGGATAACAAACCATCTTTTGATTGGTTATTGAAGACATTTCAATATTGGCTTATTGGCTAACTGTACATATTTTCCCCATTATTTTTGATATCTTTTTTTCTTTTGCTAGGCAATTGGGGTTAAATGAGTTGCTCAGTATCACACAACTAGAAAATGTTAAGTGTCTGGAGGCCAAATTTGAACTATTATCATTTTCTCCCAAGTTACTTAGTTTTTTAAATGGAAAACAAATGTATAGGAACTTTTCCTGTAATAACATATACATTTCTATTAAAGGAGATTATTTTTAAAATAATTTATATTAAAACTCACAAATGAAATTTTATATAAAAGAAGGATGGGGAGAAGGAAGAATGCCTTCTAATAGTTTCTGTTGAAATTCTATAAAAATAAATAAAAAATGTTTGTCAGTGTGGGATGTTAAATAATAGCACTTTAAGTATGAAAGGACCTGATTCAGTCCTCACTTTAAAGATGAGGAAACTGAACAGAAAGATAAAGGGATTTGTTCAAAGTCACCAAGATAATAAGGAGCAGAACTGGTGGAAACAGCTTTTTAAAAAAAAAAAATCCAAATATTGGGCTGTTTCTACTACAACACTCCCTTTCTGTAGTCTTTACTTCTACTATCAATTAGTTTTTCTTTCTGTCTATCTATCTATATATCTGCCTATCTGCCTGCCTATGTCTCTCCCTTTCTTTCTAGCAATCATTTATTAAGTGCTTACTCTCTGCCAAGCATTGTGCTTAATGCTAAGTTTAGAAAGTCAAACACACAGTTTCTGCCCTCAATGAATTCATTATAATGACAGTGAAAATATGGAAACAACACTAGACTTCTAATATCTTTGTTCCCTCTGCCACTCATCTCTGGGACACATACCTAAGCATTCAATTGCTCCACACTTTCATCTTCAGAAGTAACAGAAGCTTATTCCTTTCCTTAGAATTGGTGTCTTTACTTCCTTTCTTTTCACTAAGAAACCACTGCTATGGATACAGCACTGGATATAGCACTGGGGCTGGGATTAGTAAAACCTTACTTCAAATGTCACTATAGACAATTACTAGATGTGTGACGCTAGGCAAAAACCTTAACTTTGGTTTCCTCAACTGCAAAATGGTAATAATAATAGACTTATCGACAGTAGCTATCTCAGGTTGATGGTAGCAATAACCACTTTAAAATGTTTATCTATTAGGATTCATCTGATGGAAAGAAAAATTCCCAGGAGATTCTAATTAAATTTTATTTGATAGATTTTTACTATGTTGCTTTTATAATATGCTACATTATTTCAGAGAGTTCTTTTTCCTTAGTGCTCTAAAAAATGTTCTTTCTCTTTTTTCCTATCAAAATTTTTAGCTTCAAGTACATGTCCATTTTATTTAAATTCAGTTAAAGGAATCAAAAATTTAGACCTGAAAGAGAATTTTGAAATCATTTTTTCCATTTCCTTCATTTCAACAGTTCTAAAGATATGAAGTCATTCATTGTTTATCATTTGTCTCGTAAGTGGCAAAGAGAAGACTTAATGCTAGAACTTCTAATTCTAAATCTGCATTATCTCCCTCTCAGCAGACATAAAGCAAGGTGCCTATAGGGATCTAGTCATGTTAATAAGCTTTTATTTAAAAGGTACATAATGCTTCATTTTGATACAGAGAGTTAATAGTGGAAAAAATGCTCTATTGGGGGTCAAGGGATTTTCATCCAAAATTGGCTTTGTCACTGAATGCCTGTCTGTCTGACTTTAGGACAGTAATTTAATCTTTCTGATTTTTCAATTTTTCTCAACTAAATAACTAAGAGGATTGAACGTGATGACTTCTGAGAGATCTGTAGTTCTAAATCTAAGATCCCATGTAGTAAAAGATAATGAATAATTTCCAACACTACCCTGCCATAGGCCAGAATTAATGAATGAGAAATGACAATTTGGATGCCATAATTAATCTTTGTTCTGATTTCCATGAATAAAATTGTTTTCATGAGGATATGTCATTATATGTGATCATATTTAATAAGAACACACACAAACATATACACATACTGAGTTCTACTATATTATGAATGGAAAGAAGAAAAAATAGATATTTTTAAAAGTACTTACTTTTCCCCCACAATCCTTGATAGGCTACTTATGAAAAAGTAACCAAAATATATTACACTGCCCCTGAAACTGAGAATTAATGAGGTAATACTGATCAGGTGGTCAGGCTTGCTCACTATCTCTCACACAAGTTCGTATTTCTTCAGATACTCTCCAAGGCTCCTGCTCAGCCAATGGGGCATGTCTGAAACTATTTTCTTCCTAGCCATTTAAATATGACCTTGTTTTTCAGACTCTGAGACATTCTACTGATATTAGCTCTGTGAAATATCTCAGTTCTAGAGAGAATGAAAGATTATTCACAAATTTCCATGCTGATTATACCTTTCAAGAAGTACAAAAGATGTCTTATCTACCATGATTGATACCTACTCAGGAGGATTAAATTCTCTGAACAAGGCAAAGATTTCATTAAGAGGCAGATTCAGAAAGCACTATGGAATATAAAACCTAATCCATCTTACCACAAGTTGGAAATAGAAGCTTCAGGGACAGTGCCCAAAGAGACCAAAAAAAGAAAAAAAAAGAAAAAAAAAAAACAACAACAACTTTGGCAAGCTAAATATCTAAGGAAAGATAAGGCTGGTAACCAAATGGGGAAACTATAGTCATTTGCAAAACTATATAGCTGATTATGCAGTCTTATGGGACTTGGTACATATCCAGAATTATCTAGAGCTACTTAACTATGAGAACAAATTACACTATTCCTTTTTTATTTTTATTAAAGCTTTTTATTTTCAAAACATATGCATGAAAACTTTTTTCACCAATAACCCTTGCAAAACCTTATGTTCCAGTTTTCCCTCTTCTTTCCCCATCCCCACCCCAAGATGGTAAGCAATCCAATATATGTTAAACATAGTAGAAATATATGTTAAATGCAATATATGTATATTGGATAAATTGTATAAATTTGTATTATATACAATTGTATAAATTGTATAAATCCAATATATGCATAAATATTTATACAATTATGCTGCACAAAAAAAAATCAGATCAAATAGGAAAAAAATGTGAAAGAAAACAAAATGCAAGCAAACAACAACAAAAAGAATGGAAATGCTACATTGTGAACATACAGTTCCCACACTCCTCTCTCTGGGTGTAGATGACAAGATTCATCACAAGATCACTGGAACTGGTATGAATCATCTCATTACTGAAGAGAGCCAGGTCCATCAGAATTGATCATCATATAATCTTTTTGTGCTGTGTACAATGATCTCCTGGTTCTGTTCATTTCACTTGGCATCAGTTCATCTAATTCTCTCCATACTTCACTGAAATCATTTTGCTGGCCATTTCTTACAGAACAATAATATTCCATAATATCCATATACCATAATTTATTTAGCCATTCTCCAAGTGATGGGCATCCACTCATTTTCCAGTTTCTTGCCACTACAAAAAGGGCTGCCATGAACATTTTTGCACATATGGGTCCCTTTCCCTGCTTTAAGATCTCTTTGGAATATAAGCCCAGTAGAAATAGTGCTGGATCAAAGGGTATGCACAGTTTGATAATTCTTTGGGCATAGTACCAAATTGCTCTCCATAATGGTTGGATCCATTGGATATATGGCTCTATATATTATTCTTTACCAGTAGAAATGCTGTAAATTCACAAGAATCCCATTTCTGACTTCCCATAATGCTCATTCTCCATAAAAACTCTTTTATGGCAAATGCAAATAAAGTTTCATTCTAGTTCCTAAGAGAAACTCCATAAATCCTTCCTACAGATTTATTCTCTACATTCATTCTGTTTTGCTTTATTTTAGAAAGCAGTCAAAAATCTCACTGCAATGAATAAGATATCAAAATTCAAAATTTATCTTTTCTTTAAACACTTAGAGGAATGTTTATTTAGAAATAAAAAAGAACTGATGAATCAGTGTGACAATAATTATACCAATGTTGTTAGTCCTTCATTTTTCAAAGAGGACCAATGACAAGTACTAGGTGATGTCTTGACTTTTGTGTGAATCAGATTCGAATGAGGCGGACCTACACAAAGTTGTCAGCCTTAATCTCTTTGCCAGAGTCATCACATGCAGTTGCAAGACAAAGACCAAGAGACTGGCTATCACTCTTGGAATCCTTCATGTTTGAGAAACGTGATCACTGGAACATGTTCTCAATCACCCATTCCATCAGGGGAAATCTTCACATGTTTCACAGTATAACTGACAGATATATTTAAAAGTGTTCAATTACTCTTAACTTGTTTTAGCCCATCTTCTGAATAGTTTTGCTATTGTTTGGCCACAATGAATGCTAGAGCTTCTTGGAATAACAAATGAGAGGTGGGCATAAAGGCGAATGAGAAACTTTTTAAAAGCTTCATAAAACCTCTGAGGGGGTCCTTGAACCCCTGTATACTCTAAAATAGCAATAATGGAAACATCAAGAAGTAGTGGCGAGTAGGACTAGATGAGGATTAGGAATGTGTGGACTCAAACTCTTTCTGATAAAGGTTAGGGATAAGCATAGACCCAACTCTAAATCCTTCACTTTGTGCCTCAGTAAGGTCCTTAAAATCAATTACCAAATCAAAAATGGGTTGGTAGAGGGTGTTTTCAGATATTCCAGAATAATGAGAATTTTTTTTGTGAATAAAGGTAAATATTTTTAAGTAGAGCTTTTTATTTTTAAAATATAAAATTTAAATTTTAAAATATTTTTAAAATTTATAATTTTCAACATTCACCTTTGCAAAACTTTATGTTCCAATTTTTTTCCCTTCCTTTTCTCCCACACCTTCTCCTGGATGGCAAATAATGCAGTATATGTTAAACATGTGCAATTCTTCTATACATATTTCCACAAATACCATGTTGCATAAGAAAATCAGATCAAAAAGGGAAAAAATGAGAAAGGAAACAAAATGCAAGCAAACTACAACAAAAAGAGTGAAAATATTATATTGTGATCCACTCTAATTTTATTTGTGGGGAAAGTGTTTTGTAATTATGTTCATATAAGTCTTGACTTTGCTTTGGCAGGTAGACTCTCAAATATTTTCTATTTATCTACAGTTATTTAAATAGAATTTCTCTTTCTATCTCTTGCTTCTGGACTTTGTTGCTAATATATAAAAATGCTGATGATTTATGTGCATTTATTTTGCATCTTGCAACTTTGCTAACATTTTGATTTGTTTTGAGTAGTTTTTTAGTTGATTCTCTAGGATTCTCTTAGTATACCATCATATCATCTGCAAAAAGTAACACATTGGTTTCCTTATTACCTACTCTAATTCCATTAATCTCTTTTTCTTCTCTTATTGCCAAAACTAACCTTCCTAATACAATATTGAATAGTAATAATAATAGTGATAGTGGTCAAATTTATGTGTATTAAAATATTTGCTAATATTTTATTTTTAAAAGTTTTTGCATCCATAACATTAGAGAAATTGTCCTATAATTTTTCTTTCTCTCTTTTGATTTAGATAACAGCACCATATCTGTGTTCCAAATTGAATTTACAATTAGTTTTCATAGTATTGGAATTAATTGTTCTTTAAATGTTTGGTAGAATACACATTTAAATCCATCTGGCTCTAAGATTTTTTTCTTAGGGAGTTGATTGATAGCTTGTTTAATTTCTTTTTCTACAATAGGATTATTTAAGTAATTTATTACGTCTTCTATTAATCTCAGTAATCTATATTTTTGTAAGTATTCCTCCATGTTACTTAGATAATCAGATTTATTTATTTTTTTTAAAAGCTTTTTATTTGTATAACATATGTATGGGTAGTTCATTGATCTTTACAAAGCTTTCCATTACAAATTTTACCCCCAGTCCCCTCCCCTCCCCTAGATGGCAGGAAGTCCACTACATGCTAATAATGTTGAAATGCTTGAGAAGTCATGCAAGAAAAATCCTATCTACAAGAAAAAAAAAAAGAATCAGAGAAAGGCAACACAATGCAAACAAATGTCAGTAGACATCATGAAAATGTTATGTTGTAGTCCATATTTCATTTCCCTCTCTCTGGTTGTATATGGTTTTCTTCAGTGAACAACTGGAACTGGTTTGAGACAATTCTTTTATTTTTTATTTTTATTTATTTATTTATTTATTTTTTTATTTTTATTTATTTATTTTTTTGCTGAGGCAATTGGGGTTAAGTGACTTGCCCAGGGTCACACAGCTGTTACGTGTCTGAGACCAGATTTTTGAACTCAGGTCCTCCTGACTTCAGGGCTGGTGCTCTATCCACTGCGCCACCTAGCTGCCCCGAGACAATTCTTTGTTGCAGAGAGCCATGTCCATCAGAATTGATCATCATGTAATACTGTTGTTGCTGTGTATGATGATCTCCTGGTTCTGCTCGTTTCACTCAGCATCAGTTCATGCAAGTCTCTCCAGGCCTCTCTGAAATCGTCCTGCTGGTCATTTCTTACACAGCAATAATATTCCATAACATTCATATACCATAATTTATTCAGCCACTCTCCAATTGATGGGCATCCCTTCAGTTTCCAGTTTCTAGCCACCACAAAAAGGGCCGCCACAAACATTCTTGCACATGTGGGGCCCTTTCCCTCCTCTAAGATCTCTTTGGGATATAGGCCCAGTAGAAACACTGCTGGGTCAAAGGGTATGCACAGTTTGACAACTTTTTGGGCATAGTTCCAAGTTGCTCTCCAGAATGGTTGGATCCGTTCACAATTCCACCAACAATGTATCAGTGTCCCAGTTTTCCCACATCCCCTCCAACATTCATCGTTATCTTTTCCTGTCATTTTAGCCAATCTGACAGGTGTGTAGTGGTATCTCAGAGTTGTCTTAATTTGCATTTCTCTGATCAATAGTGATTTGGAGCAACTTTTCATATGACTAGAGATGGTTTTAATTTCATCATCTGAAAATTGTCTGTTCATATCCCTTGACC
>JAJPUD010030062.1:0-13428 GCA_023553655.1 Myrmecobius fasciatus
CTAAAACATAGAGAATGATACAGAGTAAAGGTAAAGCGCTGGAGCAGTATATTCTATGCTTCAGATGAACAAAGAAAGGCAGGGGTAGCAATCCTTATCTCGGATCAAGTAAAAACAAAAATAGATCTAATTAAAAGAGATAAGGAAGGAAACTATATTTTACTAAAGGGTACCATAGACAATGAAGCGGTATCAATACTAAACATACATGTACCAAATGGTATAGCATCCAAATTCCTAGAGGAAAAACTAACAGAGATGCAAGGAGAAATAGACAGTAATACTATACTAGCGGGATCTCAACCTTGCTCTTTCAGAATTAGATAAATCAAACTACAAAATAAATAAGAAAGAATTTAGGGAGATAAACAAAACGTTAGAAAAGTTAGGTATGACAGATCTCTGGAGGAAATTGAATGGTGATAGAAGGGAGTATACTTTTTTTCTCAGGGGTTCATGGAACTTATACAAAAAATTATGTGATTTTCCAAGAGATGATTAGTCAAAAACGTTTCAATATTTTTCACAAGGAAATTGCAAATTATGAATGGTCATTTGAAATCATTAAGTCAATAATAACAAAAGAAACTCAAATTTAAAAAAAAACCTTAAATTGTAATGTATGACCTAGTATTTAGAAAAGAAAAAGAAAAAGAGACTTTTTTTTGTTACAATGTATGTTCAAATTAAACATAGGGTAGTATTGTCTTTCATTTACTCCCCAAATTTCCCTTTAAAAGAGAAACAATAATAAAAGCATCTAACAGGAAAGATAATGAGAAAGCTTGGAGGGGATGTCGGAAAACTGGGACACTGATACATTGTTGGTGGAGCTGTGAACGGATCCAACCATTCTGGAGAGTAATTTGGAGCTATGTTCAAAAAGTTATCAAACTGTGCATACCCTTTGATCCAGCAGTGTTTCTACTGGGCTTATATCCCAAAGATATTTTAAAGTACAGAAAGGGACCCACATGTGCAAACATGTTTGTGGCAGCCCTTTTTATAATGGCTAGAAATTGCAAACTGAATGGATGCCCATCAATTGGAGAATGGCTGAATAAACTATGATATATTAATGTCATGGAATATTATTGTTCTGTAAGAAACGACCAGCAGGACGATTTCAGAGAGGCCTGGAGAGAACTACATGAACTCATGCTAAGTGAAATGAGCCAAACCAGGAGATCATTATAGATGGCAACAAGACTTCAATTCTGATGGCCATGGTTTTCTTTAACAATGAGATGATTCAATTCTGATGGACATGGCTCTCTGCAACAAAGAATTGTCTCAAACCAGTTCCAATTGTTCACTGAAGAAAACCATATACACCCAGAGAGAGGGAAATGAAATATGGACCACAACGTAACATTTTCATGATCTCTATTGACATTTGCTTGCCTTGTGTTGCCTTTCTCTGATTCTTTTTTTTTTCTTGTAGATAGGATTTTTCTTGCATAACTTCTCAAGCATTTCAACATTATTAACATGTAGTGGACTTCCTGCCATCTAGGGGAGGGGAGGGAACTGGGGGTAAAATTTGTAATGGAAACCTTTGTAAAGATCAATGTTGGGGAACTACCCATACATATGTTATACAAATAAAAAGCTTTAATAAAAAAAAGCATTAAGGCTGGGTAGCAATTGAGACAAAGAATCTCCTTTTTTACCTAGTCAAAAAAAAAAAACAAAAAAAAAAAACAATGAGATGATTCAAACCATTTCCAATTGTTCAGTGATGAAGAAAGCCATATACACCCAGGGAGAGGCCTGTGGGGTCTGAGTGTGGACCACAACATAGCATTCATACTTTCTGTTGATGTTTGCTAGCATTTTGTTTTCCTTCTCAGTGTTTTTTTTTTTGTGTTTGTTTTGTTTTTTTCTTGTAGATCTGATTTTTCTTGTACAGCAAGATAAATGTATAAGTTTGTATACATATATTCAATTTGTCATGTATTTTAACATAATTAACATGTATTAGACTACCTGCCATTTAGGGGAGGAAGTGGGGGGGAAAGAGAGAAAATTTTGGAACAGAAGGCTTTGCAAGGGTCAATGTTGAAAAATTACCCATGCATATGTTTTGCAAATAAAAAGCTGTAATAGGGGCAGCTAGGTGGCGCAGTGGATAGAGCACCAGCCCTGAAGTCAGGAGGACCTGAGTTCAAATCTGGTCTCAGACACGTAACAGCTGTGTGACCCTGGGCAAGTCACTTAACCCCAATTGCTTCAGCAAAATAAATAAATAAATAAAAAGCTTTAATAAAAAAAAAGCACCTAGCAAAATATACAATATGATATATTCACCTTTACCAAGGAAAATGTTTTTTCTTGGGTTGGGCCACAAGAGACCCAAATATTCTTGTTTTCCATCTGTGATAATTGACCTCGGATTTGGAGAAATGATTAGGAGAGATCTATTTTTCTTCTATCTCAATTGATTAGTTATATTTATGCCTTTTCAGTGGTGAATAATTTGCATTTTTCCTTCTTCATTTCCTTCTTTACTGATTTAATCAACTTCCATATACTCAGTTATAATCTCTGCCAATGGCTCCCAAATCTGTATGTCCAGATCTAATCTCTGTCTTTTGAACACTTATATCACTATTATCCTCATCTGAAAAACCCATCTGTTCTTCAAATATCTTATTTCTATTGCTGAAACTTATAGTGTGCTTTCCACAGCCCCCAAGTTGCGGTGCCAAAATATACTGCACTTTCTAGAACATCCATGCTGGGGTGCCAAAATATACCATCCAGTCTAGCTCTCTGGAGAATCTCGGGATCAGCCCAAATCCTTGGTCTTAGCAGAGAAGTGATGAAGCAGGGACCCAAGAGGATGGACAAAAATGGAGTTCATTTATTTCAAGTCCTCTCAGCCCCTAAGTACTTTAATATAGTTATATCACTACAGCACATTGGGTATGTGCTAACTATAGTACCATCACATCACCACAGCACACTGAATAAGTGCTAACTATAGTACCATTACATAACCACATCATACTGCATAAATGCTAACTACAAGCACCCTGCTATTAATATGTATATGTATATGCACCTTATTATAAATAGCTCTCTTTGAAATAGAACATAGGTGGCCATGCCTCCCTCTGACTTCTCAGGAAGGGTGAGATGCCCGAGGGGGGGAGATGAGAGTCGAAGCAGACATTGTCAGCAGGTTCCCTCTGGGCTGAAGGGTCTTATACCTCATTGAGAATTCCTCCACTGTCTGTGGCTCTTTATAAAAACTAACATATTAAATCCATTATTTTGATTCTATGCTTAAAAATATTATCAACTCAACTCTTTTTTTGTAATCCTTGTGGCTCAACAATTGCTGTCTTATACATTGTACCTCAAAACATCTCTAACATCTTTACCTTTCTTTCTACTTACATGATGTCTGCTTTAGTTCAGATACACTTCACCTTTTCCCTTTCTTCTAGATTTTTGCAATAACCTGCTATCTTATCCTTTCCCTGCCAGCTTCTCACACAAACAACTGCACACTAAAATTCCTAAAATATAATTCTATCATGTTATGTCTCTCAAGATATTTTAATGGCTTCCTATTGCCCCAGGGCAAAACACGCAATTATCTGTTTGGCATTTAAAGTCCTTCAATCTGGCTTTCACTTATTTTTCAAGCTGTATTTCCTAAAATTCCCTTCTATTAATCTTGCTTCCTTGCTTCCCTGAATAAAGCATTCCATTTCCTATTTCCATGACTTTTTTCAAGTGTTCCTCCATTTTTATAGTCATTGGTGGTTTATCTTTAATTCACAAAATTTGTAGCTTCCTTCAGAGTATAAATCAAATGTCACCTAAAAAACTTCTTCAACTCTCAGTCACTACAATCTCTTGGAATGACTTGGTATTACTTTATTTATACATTTTATATGATCATAGGATTTCTGAGAATAGGCTTTGTGTCAGTTTTATTTCTTGGAACATATTAGAATCTTAAAATATATTTCTTGAATTAAAATATATTTTAGTATATCATCCATTTAAGTGAATATCAAACACTATGCTAAGCACCATAGATAAAAAGAAAGGCTTAAGATAGTTCCTCCAAGAACTCACTATCTAGTGGGGGGAGACAATCCATAAAGAGAAACAGAAAAGGGCAGGAGGAAAGATGTTATCCTGAGTGGAGCATGATAAAGTTATATAGGAAGGCAGTCAGGGTCGGAAATGATCTGAGGAACAGAGTTATAGAGTTGATTTCATGTTATAGCTTGTTGGAGGCCAAGAGAATCACATTTCAAGTCATAACAATCTGATTTTCATTTAGTAAATTGCTAATTCTGTATTGTTGAGTTATAGTAGTAATTATTTTCTAAAAAATAAGTAATCCGTTACATGAACATCTATTGAAGATTTCTCTCAAATGATACCTATGAAGAATAAATCATTGAGATATATACTAACTCACAGTGTTTGCCACTGTTTGGAAGCTTCAGTGTTGAGTTTAGTTGAAGGAGGGATTCTGTGTGTATGGTTATATATTCTGATGAGGAGAACATTTTATTGCTGTCAATCCTGAGAATGCTTGATGAAATCCAGGATTTTATTTTTTAAAGTCTGATCTAATTATCCATGAAGAAAGAAAAAGTGGAATGAATTATACCTATAGTTGAGACTATGGTCTTCAGTTTAATGGAAAAACTATAAAGCTTATTTCAGGAGTGTGCAAGACTCAGATTGAATTGAATTTTAAGAGTCAATTTTTAAATTTTTAGTGTGAGCATTTATACATGTAGTAAGCACAACAAATCACAGATAATTGGTTTATTTTTTGGTCATTGTCTGGAATCAAGAAAATAATATGTCATGTTAATGAAGAATAAATTTAAAAGTGTGTAGTGTACATATTTTTCTGAGAACATGTTATTAAACAATTACCCACACTCTTTTCTCTATCTGCCTATCAATCTTTTTGCCTTTTGGTCTGTCCATCCATACATCCATCCATACACATACATACACACACACACACACACACACACACACACTAGATATATACATGTGGGTATGTATGTACTATATGCATATTCATATACATACATGCACACATGCAAATATACATATGTACCTAAGTTTGTATACACACACATAAATACAGAGCAAATGAACAATGAGCTGGGGCAAAATAGATCTCCTTTGAAGCATGGAAAGGACTTTTTGGTAACCTCTAAATTGTGCTAGAGGAGACACTAGGCATACTGATGAGATCATAGAACCAAGTGTATACTGGAATATTCAAAAGCTTGAGAGAGAATCCATATGAAAATCGTTAAATTCTTGGGCATATTATTTAAAGGCAAAAAAAAGTCTCAGATGAACATTTGATAGTTGTCTTGAAACATCCAAAGGGCTAACATGTGAAAGAAGGAATGGTCTCATCATGTTTGACCACAAAAGAGAGAAGAATGTGTAGAAATCACAAAAAGTCAAATTTTGCTTTGGTGTAAGAAAAACCTTGCAGCATTTTTATTACCCCCAAAGTATAACACATTGTCTATAAAGGCAATGATTTTCTTAGTATGGATAAAAAGTTTTTAAACAAAAGATGTATAGTTATTTACCAGGTAGGATAAAAAATGAATTTTTTAACATATGAATGGAACTTTTTATTAGATTGTGAATTCCTTCTAGAGCAAAAATTTATCTGTTATCTTTCTTCAGAGGTGCTTCATAAATACTTACCGACTTATTGGTTGAATTTTAAGATTCCTTTAATGATAAGTTGAAGGTTTCTTAAAATAAAACTTTAAAATTTATAGGGGGAGACCTCAGGCAAGTTTTGCAAAGAATAATTATGAATGAGTCATGATTTTTAACAGTAAAGAGGAATTTTACATTGGTAAGATCATAGTTCCATTGAAATATTAAAGTCTTTGTATATACATACACACATGCAGGTGCACACACATACACACATACAATTCAGGAGTGCCTTTTCTAAGTAAACTGTCTAATCTGTAACATCTATTACAGATATGAACTTGATTATTTATGATGCTAATTATTCCCCAATGATATGATACTTCTTTGAGAATACTAAAACTCTATAAAAAGTGTCTAAGTGTCTAGGAGAACTATGTTTCATAATAGCACATTGTATTTTTAAAAACTTGTAAACAATGTAAAGGGTATCTTCACTTTTGACTGTCCCAAAGACCCACTAACCCAAAGAATTAGTGTCTATTTTCCCCATTCTGTTTCTTCTTACCTATATGTTTACTGCATGAATGGATTGTTGGCTAGTGAGGAAAATTGTTCTGTATGCTTTTAAATGATCTGCTCTCAATTGTCTAGCAATAGATTGGTCAGTTACTTCACCTCTAAATGTCATTGTTTGTGGTTCTGTCAGGCTCTCATCATCTCTGTTTAATGTTGCATCTTCTCTGGTTTTCAGTAAGGGTAAATAGAAGGAAAGTAAAGATGATTTTGCTTGACACTTTAATAGTATAATGTCAATAACCTTGACATTATGACAGCATATTGAGAAAAATGAGTGAGATCCTCTCATGGGAGGGAAAAAAAGGCAGTTTCTTGCACTGACACCTCTGAGGCTGTGTCTATTCAGATTTAAAGAAGAAAACTGAAGGAATGCTCTGTATCATTAAAGCCGAACTACCCTACTGAAAAGTAGATCAACAAAGGTCTATATCTGTGAAGGTGTTTATGTTGATGAAATAATGAATGCATTTCAATTTAAAATATTTTAGTCTCATGAAATTGCAGATGTTACCTTTACTCTCTACAACTTGCGTCCTTGGGTGAGTGAATTACTTACTTCAGTCATACATTTTACTATCCAGCCAGACAGGTCTTCTTGCTGTTACCCATGCATCACACACCATCTTCCATCTCTTTCCTATTGCTCTGGTGATCCCTTGCTACACCTGTCTCTTAGAATCAACACTTTTCTTAAAGACTCAAATAAAGTTACCTCCCTCTGCTCAAGGACTTGTTAGGTTAACCCTAGCTGCTAGTACTTCTCCCCACTCAGAGTTACTTCATATCTGTTTTAAAGATCTTATATGTCAAGTGAGATATTTATAAAGTGCTTAACTTAATGCCTGGAACATGGTAGGTGCTATGTAAATGGTTACTATTGTTATCATTATTACTGCTACCTAAATATGGATAGCAAATTGATTTTCCTAAGGTCACCCCAGAAAACAACAGTCCTATTCCAAGAAACTGATACCATGAAAAAATGAGAATCAAGAAAAAAAAATGTAACCTTCTTCCAAAATAAATTGAGAGGGAATCAATACTTTGGATGGTTGCCAATAACAATAATACTTATTTTATGTAGTACTTTACATTTTGCAAAGCACCTTTCAAATTGTATATAATTTTAACTATCACAAACCTTTTTTTTTCTTTTTAAAACCTTTGTGAAAATGATCTGCACACATATCAAGGCTGTCCTTGATGGGGGAAAAAAGTGAATAATAGAATGGCTTTGCAAGTGATTAACTAAAGAAGACCACAGCTCTTCACAGCCATTAAATTCACAGAAAGATAAAGAGAATAAAAAATTCAGCTACAATTATTGTTGCATCAAAATAATGTACTTGCTCAGTAATACCAAAACTAAAGTGCTCTCTTCTACCAAGGAGTCTTTCATGTATATATTGAAAACATACAAGATATTTTGATTAATACAACATTTTCACAATACAGTATTTAAATGTAATGCCAAGAGTAAAATAACGAAATGTAAATTTACCAAAACTGTTCACATTTATACAGAGGATCTTACTTATTATCATTATCATCATACATCATCATCATAATCATCATCAACTAGCAATTATATAGCACTTTAAGGTTTGCAAAGTTCTTTACATATATTATTTCATTTCATCCTTACAACAACCATGGGAGAAAGGTGCTATTATTAATGTTATTTAACAAATAAGAAAATTGACATAGTTTAAGTGACTTTTCCGGAGTTACAAAGCTAGCAAGTTATTTGAACCCAGATTTGAATTAAGGACTTATGAACTCTATTCAAGTCTAGCACTCTATCTACTATACTGGATTGTAAGGCCCCGAAGCCTGTAGCCAGCAGGAAATGCACGTGACCATCTGGGGGCCAAATGGCTGAGCACAGGTGTGGCATTACACAGCTGATATGGCAGTACTGATGCAGCAGAACACCACAGGATGGAGGATCATAGAGCCTAAGTCACGTGGTAGATGTTTTGCATATTGCACGTGATCTGCAGGCACCTGCACATGGCTCGCGGGCCAGCGCCCTATCAGAACAGGCCAGCTCAGACCGGAGACCTTCGGGGTGGGACACGATTGGTTCGCTGTGGCATGGGCAGGGAAGGACGAGAAGGGTATAAAAGGAGACTGCCGCCATAGAGATCGGGATTACTATTAGCACAGCTTTATAGACCATGTAAGTGTAACACGTAATAAAGTAAGATAAGCATATCCCTGTGTCCTTTGGTGACTGTGAAGTTTCTCCCAGTGGAGGCTGGGAGCCTGTTGAGGTGAGTTTATCCTACCCTTTAGCTTAATTGTAACGCTGGTTGTTACACCGGATAACTAATTTTCTATAAATATGAGGATCCACTTTCTTGGATTATATTGCATTGATTGCATTAAGAACCAGAATGTTCCATGTTTCTATTTTTGCAGTTTATTATTACATAGGGGAACAACTATGAATCCATGGAAGGGTAACTAAATGGATGAGTAATCTCTGTTGAATAGACAGTCATTTTGACTTTAATGGTCAATACCATTGATTTAATTATCACATATGCTTGAGAAAATGCAGACAGATAATAATTTGGGTCCCAAATAGAATAAGATTAAAAAAAGCTATATTATAAGTAGAAACTTGTACAGTGCTTTCAATAATCCCAGCTATTCTCTACTACAAAGATCTATCTTTAACATATGCTTTCTTGGTGATATTATATGCCTCTGAATTTTATATAATATTCCTCAATATAATATAATGTGATATATGGCATAAATATTAGACGTATTATACATTATATGCAGCAGTATTTAATGTATATTTATTATATTCTTGTATATTAAAGATTATATTTATATGTGGTCAAAGTATTGAAATGGATAAAATAAAAAGCCTTTGTATAATGTAAAGAAATATTGAAATGAAGTGATTTAAAACCAATACACACAAATGTCCCTTGCTACCACATTTTAACTTTCAAATGAATTCATAATCTCATTGATGGTGGTGTTCCTTCCACTAGTACAGAACTCAACCCTTTCCACTCATTCTTTGTGATTCTTGTCTCTGTCCTTTCATAAATCCTACACATATAAGATCTTTCCAAAATAACAGCAATTTTGCATATAATTCCAAATTGGAAAGTTCCTTCCTTCACATACAACATTTTTCATGGCTTTAGTTCCTTCTGATCAGATAAATTGTAGTGTTCTCCTCCCTGCCCCCAACTAGGACAGACTAGTGGAATACAAGGAAGTCTTGGTTAAGGAAAGTGTGTGCCAATTGCAATGGAAGTGATGCTAACTTTAAGTGAATATAATCATATAGAGTTAGAGCTTTTTCTATTTCTCTGATACACTATTAAAAAGTGATATTCCCAGACATAATTTTGTTTCTTTAATTGTCATTTCCACTGAGACCTAGTGAATTTATCTCCCTTTTAATCCTCTTCCTCTCCTGCCTCATCTTGTTTCATTTCAGTGTACTTGCATTGCTTATCCTTATATCTTTATTTGCAATTTGTACTTTTATAAAGAGATTTTACTTCCTCCAATTAAACAGGGATCTATTACCATTTCATTTTCAGCATGTGTTTGTAATAAAGGGCTTAATTATACAGTTAGGGAAAGAAAAATAGGTAAGTATCCCTAGACTTCACCATTGAAATATTATCTCTGTGTGTCTCTGTCTTTAAGTTTTGCAGAGTATTTTACATATATTATCTCATCTCTTTCTCTTTCTCTCTCTCACTCACTTTTAGAATGCATAGAAGATATAGAGGACCCAAATTGGGACATTAACATATTGTGCCATTAGGGGTAAACCCACTAACCCAAAACCAAGCCAGCTACATCTCCCCCCTCATGGATATCTTAATTAATCTACCAGTTTGAGACCTTATCAGTTGTGTTAGGTGCCATAAAATAGTACACCAGTTGAATTTAAACTACGAAGAAAAGTATAGATATTTCCCTTCTCATTCTGTATACCTTGGGGACATATATTTCCCCATACCACACTGGTGGTATCTATAGAGAATAAAATCATATTTAACATATTTCTACATAATATTGCCCTCAATAAGTTCATATCCAACATAGATATGACTGCTAGATGAATCCTGATTTCATCTACTACTGAACTAGATACAAAAAGTAATTCCTTGATCCTCAGTGCAATAATAGTAATCAGATTGTAAAACCTGGACTCTGGAATGCCAGGATTTATAAAAAATGAGGCTTGCTCTCCAAACTTTTTTGGAACCTGGCCCTTATTCATTGAATAAGCATTTTCTGAAACACCCTGAACACCAGGAAAGACCTTAATTTAGAAAGGCCAAGGTCATCCATGGCCTCCTTGGTTTTCTGAAGTCTCCTTGATTTCTGTCCTGTCACTGGACTTTGATGACTTTGGAAAAGAGAATGACGCTTAAGAATTGCTGAGATTTAAGATTTTAATTAAATCTAATGCACTCACAAGTCAAGACATCACCCTCATCATGTCAAAAGTCCTGTTTAAGGACAAACAACAAAAACAACTCAAAAAGTTCAATTCTTCATTTCTTTCTTTTAAAGTACAAAAGAGTGACTTTCTGGGAGGTGGAGACAAGATGGCAGAACAAATTCAGGAAGCTGCTGGAGCTTTCCCACTTTCCCTCAAAAACCAAGCCTCTGAACAGAGTCTAATGGAATGAAACCACTTTCCAGCTCAAGACAGACTGGAAAAACTTTGAGAAAAGAGTCTCACTGGGGTGAAAAGAGTGTTCAGCCCAAGTTAGATAGAATCCAGTAAAGCTGGTGAGAGGGTCTTAATCACAGCAAATCAATAACAAAGACCCATAGTCCTGGAGCAATTGAGGAACAAATCAGTGGGGTAGCTTTCATTCCCAGCTCAGAATACAAACTCTGGAAAACCAGGCTGTTTCCTGAAAAGAGCAGGTAAAGCTATCCACTTCAAAGACTAAGGGCTTCTATGCTGAAAACCACGGCTCAGACCTGCACAGAAAGCTTTTACCTTTACTGCTTTAGCCTCTTTTACTCCAGGAGCAGAGCTCAAACATAAAGGTAAAAAAAGATGAATACTAAAAGAAAAGGAAAGAAAATGAGAATGAAGCAGAAAAGAACCTTGACCACAGAAAGCTAATATGGTGACAGGACAGACCAAAACACAAACTCACACAAGGACAGAATGTCCACAGAAGAAGTCTCAAAGAATGATGAGTTGATCTCAAGCCCAAAGAACTTTTTGGCAGTGGTCATAAAAGACTTTAAAAGGTAAATAAGAGGGGTTGAAGAAAAAATGAGAAAGGAAATGAAAGGTATGTATGAAAGAGTCAACAGTTTGGAAAAGGAAAGGAAAAAAAACTTGTCTGAAGAAAACAATTCCTTGAACAGGAGAATTAATCACATGCAAAAAAAGGTAGAAAATCTAAATGAAGAAAATCACATTTTAAAAACTAAAACACGGAAAATGGAAACTAATGACTGTGAGCCAGCAAGAATCATTCAAACAAACTAAAAAGATTTAAAAAATGGGAAAAATGTGAAATACCTCATTGGCAAAATAGCTGACCTGGAAAATAGATCCACAATAGACAATTCAAAAATTATTGGCCCACCTGAAGGGTGGGGTTGGTAAAAAAACAAAACAAAAACAAAAACAAAAACAAAAACAAGACTAAGGACAGGGTGGAGAGAGAACAAAAGTATAAACAGGAACAGGAGAGAAAAAGGATGGAAGGAAATGCAGAGCTACTAATCATAACTATGAATATTAATGGAATGAATTGTCCCATAAAATAGAAGTGAATGGCAGAGTGGATTAAAAAAAAAGAATCCTGCAATATGTTGTTTTCAAGAAACACAACTGACACAAAGAGACACATATACACTAAAGGTAAAAAACAAACACAATTTATTATGTTCAATTGAAGTTAAATAAATGTATATATCTGAGATCAGAAACAATTCTGATCTCAGATAAAGCTAAAGTAAAAATAGATTTTATTAGAATAAATATGGAAGGAAAGTACATCTTGATAAAGGGTATAGTAAATAATGAAGTGGTATTGATACTAAATATGTACGGAACAGGTGGTGGAGCAGGCAAATTCCTAGGGAAGATTTTAAACCTGTTATAGGAAGAAATAGATAGTAAAACTATTCTAGTTTACTTCCCCTCTTAGAATCAAAGAAATCTTACCACAAAATAAAAAAAGAAAGAAACTAGGGATGTTAATAGAATCCTAGAAAACCTAGATATGGTACACATCTTGAGAAAATTGAATAAGAAAAGAAAGTAGTACACCTTTTTCTCAGCCATACATGGCATCTCCAAAAAAATTGACCATTTATTAAGGCATAAAGACCTCACAATAAAATGCAGAAAAGCAAAAATAGTAAATGTTTACATGTCAAACCACAATGCAATAAAAATTATATGCAATAAAGGGCCAGGGAAAGATAGACTAAAAGTCAATTGGAAATTAAATAATCTAATTTTAAAGAATGAATAATTCAAACAATAAATCACAGAAACTATCCATAATTTCATTCAAGAGAATAACAGTAATGAGACAACATAACAAAACTTGTAGGATGCAGCCAAAGCAGTTCTTAGTGAAAATTTTATTTCTAAATAGCTACATGAATAAAATAGAGAAGCAAGAGATCAATGAATTTGTCATGCAAGTAAAAAAAGCTAGAGAAAGAATAAATAAAAAAACAATTAAATACCAAATGGTAAATTCTGAAACTCAAAGGAGAGATTAATAAAACTGAAGCTAAGAAAGCTATCAAAGTAATAAATAAAATAAAGAGTTGGTTTTCTGAAAAAATCAACAAAATAGATAAAACTTTGGTTAATTTAATCAGAAAAAAAGAAAGAAAATTAGACAGTTCTGCCATAATTGGTTTCCTTGTTCAGTGCCATTTCAAGCAAATTACCAGACATTATTTTATAGAACTGTAAAAAATAAAAATAAAATTTGTCTTGGAAAAAAAATCAAGAATATGAAGGGAAGTAATTTAAAAATAGAAAGGACAGTGACAGAAGTATCAAATCTCAAACTATATTATAAAACAGAGTCTTCCAAACCACTTGATACTGGTTAAAAATTAGAGTGGTGGATTAGTAGAATAAATTAGATACAAATGACACAATGATCAAGGCATAAAACA
>JAJPUD010030064.1:0-13428 GCA_023553655.1 Myrmecobius fasciatus
TCCATTTCATCAAATCTATTTTGTATGGAGTTATAAGCTTTTCCCATCCCTTCTTGCAAAGATCTCATTTCCTTTTCTCATTTTTCTTTTAACTCTCTTAAAGACCCTTTATGAAATCTTCCAAGGAATGCCTTGTGAAATGGGACCAGCCCATATCTCCCTTTGGGTCTTCATCTGGAGTTGATTTGCCTTCAGGAAACTCAGAATTTGAGGTCTGTTCTCTCTCTCCATAAAAGCTGTCTATGTGAGAATTCTTTTTGTTTTGTTTTGTTTAGCTCATTTTTTAAGGCTTCAGGTCTGCTCTTAATGCAAAGGAGCAACAGCTGGTTTAGTTTGCCTTGGGGCAGTTCTGTTGATTGACTTTCAGTGCTGGGTGCTTCCAGCTAGGTCCTGCATTTTTCTGGAGTTCACTGGTTTACAATTTGCCTTTTATAGCAAATCTACTAAATCACCCACATGCAACCAGGAGAGAGTAGCCTAAGAGGCTCATAGAATATTCCCAGGTGCATAGAAGCTGCAACACTTTTGACTCCCTGCCCCAGTTCCTTGCCTTGTGGTCCCTGTATTGCAGTCTGGGCTCAGCAGTCTGTCCCCTTGCTCATTGAAAAATACCTATTCTGAACCTCTTCCAAGGTATCTTATGGAAATGTTCTGTATTCAAAATATTTGTGTGTTCTGTGACTCCAAAACCAGTTTAAAGGCTTAATCTACTGTTGATTTGATAGAAGGTAGAGAAAATCAGATACAGCTGTGTCTATTCTCTGCCATCTTGACTCTGCTCCCAATAAATATATTTTGTTGACTAATTTCAGGTGGAAAGACTCAGACTCTTTAAAAGATGATCTGAAACAAAATGGAGTATACATGTTCTCATATAATATGAGAATCAATTGAATGAACTAAAATAATTATCCTGGAGAAGTGAAGACTCAGGGGATCCTGATAATTATATCCAAATATTTGAATAACTGTCATATCAAAGAATTAACCTTGTTCTGTTAGCTGCATAGAGCAGAGCCAGGAGCATTATGTTTAATGTTGTAAAGAACTAAAAGTTTTGATGTTAGGATAATTTTTATGACAATTAGACTTGTCAAAGTGGCTTTGAGGTATGACAGATGGGAGCCAGGTGATCATTTCTCAGGTATGTTAGAGGAGAAATTCGTTGATAGACTCAATGATTGGACAAGATGGGTTATGGTCCTTTCCAGTTCTCATTTTCTATGTTTCTTTGATTCTGTGCCCATAGAGATGTTTTAAAGGATAAATGCCAAAGAATAACACCACTGATTAAAATAAAAAGACTTATTCATGAGAGCATGAGCAGGCATGTGCTTTGTACACACACATGCACATATTCACACATGTATGTGTGAGTATACATGTACATATATGTACACACAAATCATTTCTGGGGGAAATGAAAAAGTACACATCAGAATTTTGATGGAGAAGGAATGCTAATGACTCCCCAAACTTGAAACTTCTGCTCATTTAAAAATATTGTACAGAAAATAAAATGAAAATATTTGATCACATGAAAACAAAGTACTTTAACCAGAACTGGTACTTGACACATATGAAGTAATATATTGTGATTTCACATCATGGCAAGGAATAAGTTTGTTTATACTTGGCAAACTGAACAAAATGACATATATGCAATACATAAAGTATGCAACTACTTGCTGGCTTGGCTTCTCGATGTCTTCTCCAAATCCCCCTCCTTGCTCATTTCCTGCTGCTTACTGTAGCTTCCGGTTGACAAGCTCCATAGGAAGATGGCCATTCACTTACTATCTCCTGCTGGGAGATCAGCAGTAGTCCTACCCTGCTGCTAGGTAGTCATCATTGGAAATCCAATAGGACTCCAACTGCTCACAGTGCCATCCTATTTGATTGTGGTAATAAGTATTTAATAGGTAGTTTCTTTATCTGGGGATTTTTTTTCCTTTACAAACCTCACATTTAAAGGGCTAAAAAGTATTCTGACTAATCCCTTTAACTCCTATACTTTTCTGCAGGTACACTGTACTCCAACAAAACTAGTTTAGGAACTGGATGGGAATTTATTGACCATTTAGTTTAGCCCTCTCTTTTTTACACATGAGGAAATTGATTCCAAGAGGAGTGAAGTAACTTGATATGTTCCATCTACTAAAGTTGGGAGGCAGAACATATGAAGGCAAATAATAAAAAAGTAGTCCTGGAAAGATAAATTGAAGTCAGATTGTAGAAATCTGTGAATACTGGATTTAAGTGTACATTTTATTTTGCAGGAAAGGGATTTTTTCTTAAATAAAATTCAAGAAACATTTATTAAGTACCTAGTAAAGCTGTAAACTACCATGCATACAGAGAATGCATAGACTATAAATACAAATTCAAGGCACAGTAAATTGCAAGGGACAAGATGAGGATTAAATCTAGAGAGATCATGAAAAGGCTTCTTGCCAATGATAATACCTGAATTGATGCTTATAGGGAGTGAGAGATTCTTGAATCACAAAGTTTCCAGTCCTCAAAAGTCACCCAAGACCTTGAATGAATTTTGACTGGAAGAAGAGAAGAAACAATTCCCTCCTTTTTTTTAGCCCCTAGGTTGAGCCTCAAGGTTATGGTGCTAGGGGAACCCAGTCTGAGAGGCTCTTTTCAGCCTTGGTATATATCACTATTTGATGTCAATGAAATTGATCATCACTAAAGGAGTATATAAATCAGACTAATATTAGAATGGATATTTTGGTAATTCTGTGAAGGACAGAGTAGAAAAGGATAAAATGAGAGGCAGGTAAATAGTGGACTATTAAAATATTCCTCTCAAAATAGTGATGACCTATGAAAAGTTGGTCCAAATCATTATTGATCAGAGAAATGCAAATTAAGACAACTCTGAGGTATCACTACACACCTGTCAAATTGGCTAAAATGACAGGAAAAGATAACGATGAATGTTGGAGGGGATGTGGGAAAACTGGGACACTAATACATTGTTGATGGAACTGTGAATGGAACCAGCCATTCTGGAGAGCAATTTGGAGCCATGCTCAAAAAGTTATCAAACTGTGCATACCCTTTGACCCAGCAGTGTTTCTATTGGGCCTATATCCCAAAGAGATCTTAGAGGAGGGAAAGGGACCCACATGTGCAAGAATGTTTGAGGCAGCTCTTTCCTAGTGGCTAGAAACTGGAAACTGAAGGGATGTCCATCAATAGGAGAGTGGCTGAATAAATTATGGTATATGAATGTTATGGAATATTATTGTTCTGTGAGAAACAACCAGCAGGACGATTTCAGAGAGGCCTGGAGAGACTTGCATGAACTGATGCTGAGTGAAACAAGCAGAACCAGGAGATCATTATACACAGCAACAACAATATTACATGATGATCAATTCTGATGGACATGGCTCTCTGCAACAAAGAATTGTCTCAAACCAGTTCCAATTGTTCACTGAGGAAGACCATATACACCCAGAGAGAGGAATATGAAATATGGACCATAAAATAACATTTTCATGCTCTCTGTTGAGGTTTGCTTGCATTGTATTTCCTTTTTCTGATTTTCTTTTTATTTTCTTGTAGATAGGATTTTTCTTGCACAACTTGCCAAGTATTTCAACATTATTAACATGTAGTGGACTTCCTGCCATCTAGGGGAGGGGAGGGGACTGGGGGTAAAATTTGTAATGGAAAGCTTTGTAAAGATCAATGTTGGGGAACTACCCATATATATGTTATACAAATAAAAAGCTTTAATAAAAAAAAGAACAAAAAGATAAAAAGAGTGATGACCACTCTGATAAGGGTAATGGCAACATGAATAAAGGAATGAGAAGAATTTTATGAGAGGTTGTGATGAGAGGAATTGTGGTGCAGAAGGTAGAGGCAGACTTTTGAGAAAGGAAACTTTGATTCAGATTCTAGCTGTAAGTATTGGACATATTGAAATTATTATTTAAAGGATGCCCACTGGTAGTTGAAAATATAGAACTGAATCTCTGGAAGAGAGTTTTAAGATGAAGATAAATACTTGGTAGCCATATGCTTGAATGTGGTAATTGAAATTATAGGAATGAATTAACCAAACAAGGGATAGAGTGGAAAGAGGGAAGAGAGAGGAAGACAGTTTTGAGGATACCCAAATGAAAGAGGAAAGAATAAAAATACTTAGAAAAAGTCATTTCCTTTTTATCTCTCTTGTCATCTAGCACAACATTCTGCATATAGTAGGCAACTGCTGTCTCTTAAAGATTCAATAAAAAACAAATTTAAAATATTTTCCCTTGTTCTCTCACTCACTGAGAGTAGGCAAAAGTACAATACTTGATCTTGGTAATTATTTCCACCTCTTTTCCCTGAGCCACAGTGAAGTAAGAGAAGATGAGTAGTTAGAGTAGATATGTTTTTCTGGAATGAAGATAATCCCTGAATTTAGCAGGGTAAACGAGGTCAAAGATGAGCTCTCCACTAGGTTTTCCATGTAAAATATTGTAGATGGATTGAAAAGAGTTGGTTATGTGTTAAGAATTAACATAAAGAACAAAAATACAGAAAGAGTTGTGACTTAGTATTGCTCCAATCTTTCCTGTAATTGAATTAAATTTTCTGGTGATCTTTCAAAATATAATAAAGAAGTCAAATGTTAAACAACTGGAAAATCAATGAAATGTCTAGGGGGCATATAATGAAACATATTTCTCTGCCCATAGAAGAAAGGTGGGGATTTACTCAGGCAGAATGCTTTATGTATTGACAGATATTGTCATTGAATTGGATATTTTTGCTTAGTTGTTTCCCTTTTTACAATGGAAATCTTGTGATAATGGGAGTGAAAAGGAGAGTAGGAGAAGGTGAGAATTGTGCTAGAAATGACTATAATATTACAAAAAGCTTTAAAGAAATACAACCAGAAAATGCAGTATTTTAGCAGGGCTTGAAAATTCATATTAGGAAATGCTCTCAAGGAGTGGATAAGAAACAATTATCAAGAGAGAATGGATATTATTACTAGAAAGTGTTTTTTTTTCTGTCTGTCTCTGTCTCAGTCTCTCTCTGTCTCTTTCTCTCTGTCTCTCTGTTTCTCTCTCTCTCTCTCTGTTTCTCTCTCTCTCTCTCTCTCTCTCTCTCTCTCTCTCTCTCTCTCTCTCTCTCTCTGTGTGTGTGTGTGTGTGTGTTTCTCCCTGACGGTCTGACTCTCTCTCTGAATTTTTGTGCCTCTCTGTCTGCTTCTGTTTCTCTGTCTCTGTGTCTGTCTCTGTCTGTCTTTCTCACTCTTTCTTCTCATTCCACCATTGTAAATTTTAATGTGTATGCCAGGTTTCCTGCAATTTATATAAAATGAAACTCTTTGGGGAAGATAACCTTACAGTGTCCATATGATTTCATGCTGCTGTCTCAGTTTAGATCTAAAGCTAATAGCACTTTTTCATCCTTTCTCCTGGGAAGATGTCAACAAAATATTCCCATTCAAAATGAATATATCTGTGTGACTAGAGTTTCATATAGGCTTGACTTACAGAAATTGCTTCTTCAAGGGATGGAAACAGGGAATGTTTTTTTTGAGAACTATTTTTTTAAACTTTTGTTACTAGGAATTGGAGTCCACATGGTAGAATAAATGCAGAGTAACTTGAGATCTCCCCCAAACCCTTCCAAATATTTTAAAATAATTACTCTAAACAGATTCTTGAGCTGTAGAACCCCCAAAAAGATGGAGTAAAATGATTTTATATTTCAATTCCACTTAGAAGGATGGCAGGAAATTTTTCTTGCACCTGGGTGAGAGTGGAGCACAGTCCAGTGCAAAGCACTTCAACACAGGTCCTGCCCCAACAAAGGAGGAGTATGTCTTGGGAGTCACTGAGTCAGCAGGAATATTGGAGGCTTCACAAAACTCCTGAAACTTGGGAAAATGTACTTTCAAACCTGGAAGCAGATCCCTACTGTAACAAAGAGGTAAGACTCAACTTATAATACGGGGAAATAAGTAACAGAAAAATGATTCTGAACATAAAAAGTTACTATGATGACAAGAAACATTAAAATACACTCAGAAGATAACAAATTCTAAATTTCCATATCCAAAGCCTCTCAGAAAAATGTGAAGGGGTTTCAGGCCATGCAAGAACAAAAAAAGGATTTTAAAAAATCAAGTAAGAGAGATAGAAAATTTTGGGGAAAAAAGAGCAATGCAAGAAAATCACCTAAAAGAAATCAGCAACTTGATAAAGGAGACACACCAAAAAATATATTGAAGAAAATAACACAATAGAGTAGGTCAAATAGTAAAGGAAGTATAAAAAAGGAGAAGAATGTCTTGAAAAGTAGAATTTGCCAAAAAATGGGAAGAAAACCCCAAAAGTAAGGGAATATTTAAAACAAAAGAGTAGAATTGGACTAATAAGAAAAAAAAAAGGTCTGCTGCAACTGAAAAGAAAATAGTATCTCTAAAAGTAGAATTGGGCAAATGGAAAAAAGTGATTCAAAAATTTATTGAAAAAAAGTAATTCCTTAAGAATTAGAATTGAGCACATGAAAGCAATTGACTGTATGAGAAATGAAGTAACAATAAAACAAAACCAAAAGAAAGAAAAAAAATACAATACAATATGAAATAGATCATTGGAAAAATGACTGACTGGGAAAATTGGAGAGATGATTTCAAAAATATAAGACTATCTAAAAGTAATGATAAAAAGAGGAGAGAGAGAGAGAGAGAAGGGGGGGAGAGACAAAGACAAAGACAGAGAGAGTTTGAGAGAAGTTGAGAGAGAGAGAGAAGAGAGAAAGAGAAAAAAGAAAAAAAACAGTAGAATTGGGTGTCTACAAAGTTAATAATGATGAACTCACCCACAATATGGAAATGAAGAGTTGATTAAAAAAAGAATTATTCAATATGTTGTTTACAAGAAACCCATTTCAAATGAAGAAATACATAAGTAAAGAATTTACTGTACAACAACAGCTGAAAAAACTAAATAGTATTAATGAACATAAAATGGAAAATTTAATTAAAAATTTTTCCTGCAAACAAAAACCATGCAACAAAAATTCAAAAGAAAGCAGAAAACTGGGGGAGGGGAATACATAGAAAGTTATCTGATAATGACCTCCTTTAAAACAGAGAGAAATCAGTCAAATTTGTAAGAATATATCATTTCTCAATTAATAAATGGTCAAAAAGTAAATAGGTTGTTTTCAGACAAAGAAATCAAAGAATTACAGTCATATAAAATACTCTAAATCACTACTTATTATAGAAATATCAAATAAGATTACATTGAGGCACAAAAAATTCACATCACAGATATTGGCTAATATGACAGAAAGGGAAAGTGACAAATGTTGTTGCGTATGTGGGAAAATTAGGACACTAATACATTGTTTGTTGAATTGATAATTGATTTAATTAATCTTGAAAACAATTTAGAATGATACCCAAAGGGCTCTAAAACTGTGTATGCCCTTTGATCCAGCAATACTAATACTAGGTCTATATCCAAAAAAAGATCATAAAAAGGGAAAAGGATCATTCACAAAAATTTTAGCAGCTCTTTTCATGTTGACAGAATTGGGAATAGAGGAGATGCCAATCAATTGAAGACTGACTCAACAAATTGCAGTATATGATTGTGATGTAATACTATTGTGCTATAAGAAATGACAAGCAGGATGCTTTCAGAAAAAAAATGAAAATAATGCATGGATTCATGCAAAGGGAAAGAAGCAGAACCAAAAGAACATTGTACACAACAATACCAACTTTGAATGATGATAAACTATTAATGTCTTAGTTATTCTTAGCAATAAAATCATCCAAGACAATCCTGAAGGTCTCACAATGTAAAATACTATCTACCTCTGAAGAAAGAACTTATAGAGTCTGAATGCAAATTGGAGCTTACCATTTTTTGGCTTTCCCTATTTTTCTTTTTGGTTTCTTTTAATTTTACAACATTACTTATATGGAAATATGCTTTGCATCACTGTACACGTATAACCTATATCAAATTGCTTGTTTCCTTAATGAAGGTAAAGGGGAGGGAAGAAGAAAGGGAGAGAATGTGGGACTCAAGATTTTTTTAAAAAGTTTTAAAATTATATGTAATTGAGAGAAAACAATTTGTGTATATATATGCATACATATATACTTATATACATATACATGTATACACATATATACATCCATATAGATAGATAGATAGATATGCAAACATACAGATTCAGCTGAGTGTACAAATTCTACAAGAGAACTTTCCTAGTTCTTCAGTTGCTATATTCTTTCTTTTTCAGATTACCTTTGTGTAGTAGGGCTATAGTAAATGATTAATTAATGACTCTTTTGGGTGGTGGTGGGCAGAATGTGCTTTGTCACAATTTTAAATTTAATCTTCATTCTCAATCACTTCCTTAAATCTAGACAATTAAAAAGCTAAAATTTGTATCATTTGCCTTTCCAAAGTATAAATACTGACATTGAAAAATTATCAGCTAATGTTGAGGATAACTGATGGACTTCAATTTAATCTGTTAGTTAGGTGAGTTTCTACATCAATTATATGAAGACTTTCCCCAGGAGAATTGGTTGTATAAGAAAAATTCGCTCCAAAGGCCATAAATGCAAGCAAGCAGACATTAAGGGGTGCTTAGAACTTAGAGATCAAGTATGTCAAAATCATCTTCTGCATCCTAGGCCATCACATGTCATTCTTAACTTTGTCTTGCCACTAGATTTGGATAATTCAAAAAGAGAGTGGGGTTGATGACATTGTGCAACTGCCTCAATTAAATGTAATTCATGCAGTAGTCAATATATCACACTGTAATGTCATTGATCCTTTTTGCAAAGAACACTATATATATATATATATATATATATATATGAATATCTCTCTCTATATATATCTATATATCTTTTATGTATTTAATTATTTAAATGCACCCCCATGAAAATATTGCTACTTGAAGACAGCATTCCCTTATTTGCCTTTCTTTCTGCCCCTCAATATTTAGCACAATACCTGTCACATGGTATGCACTTAATAATGCAGATAATGGAACTGAGGTTAATTCTAGCCTTCTTACAATGTAATTATTCATGATCCTGGGATATGTGATAGTTGAATAGTGAATCGTCTGACTTCTACTTTCCTTTCCTTTTTCTCTCATACACCCCCTCCCACAAGTAGAATACAAACTTAAAAGCATACTAGCCATTATGCTTATCTATAGATGTTTAGTTTGTACCTTTCTTAAAGCATTGCCTCCTAATATATAGCTAAGAAACTTAAAAACAGTGATAAGAAACCTCCATGCAACAATCTTCATAGTAGAACTTTCTAGCAGTAAAACAAAACAAAAATGAAGCAGAAACAAAGTAGATATCCATCAAGTAGATAAGATGGAAACAAGTTGCTCTATATGAATGAAAAGGAATATTTCTGCACCATTAAAATATAAATTTGCAGTTTGGAGAAACATAGGGAGACATATAGATTGGTATGCAAAGTGAAGCAGATAAAACCAAAAAAAATGTGTAATAAACACTACATTGTAAAGGGAAAGAAAATAATAAATACAACTGTGTTCATTGTAATGATCTGACTTAACATGGAAAATTTTCATCTTGTTCTCTTTGTAGAGATAGAGGACTAAGGATGTGAAATATATTATGAGTTCTCAGAAATACTTGATGTATTGGAAAGTTTAATTAAGATATTTTTGCCTATTTTTTAAATCTTAATTTTAATGACTCTTACCCCGTGAGGAAAGGAGAGAGGAGAAAAATATGTGAAAATGAAATTGACATAAAATTTGTTGTTTGGTTGTTTCCAGCTGTTTAGGACCCATGAGGTTTTCTTGCCAAAGATCTTGGAGTGGTATGCCATTTTCTTCTTCAGCTAATTTTACAAAAAAGGAAACTGAGTTAAACAATGTTAAATGATTTGCCAAGAGTCATACAGCTAGTATCTGAGATCATATCTGAACTCAGTTCATCTTGATCTGACTCCAAGCCCAATTCTCTATTCACTGTGCCAACTAGCTGTCATGAAATAAAAGTAAAAAACTAAAAAAAAAACAACTAAAAGACATCAATATGAGCATAATTTTTAAAAAGATCTTAAAGAAATCACACTTCCAAGTGGTGATGAAGCATCCAAACATGATTTAGCTGAGGGACAATAAGAGAAAAGAAGGATATTGTTTAAAGAAAGCTATTTTGAAAAAGATAACTCCTAAAGAAAATGACATTTCATATGAAACTTAAATTTTCATGTTTCTATCATCTATATTGTTCCATCTATCCTTTTTTTTCTGGAGTGATTACAAATATTTCTTACAAGAGATTTCCTGTTGAAAGCTTCAACACTCTGACTCCTCTCCCAACTCTTTGCCCTGGGTTCCACATGCTGTGGTCTGGACTCAGCAAACTGTCCTCCTACCCATTTGAAACAGACCTGTTCTGATATTCTTCCAAGTTTGGGAATGTGTTACACTCAGATATTTGTGGGTTCTGTCACTCCAAAACCATTTTAGAGACTTGATTTACTGTTGGTTTGAGAGAAGGTCACAGGTCACAGAAAGTCATGTCATGTCTCATCTTTTGTGAGACTCTTAGGATACTCTATCCTGAGGGCAAGCAGTTATTAGCAGATTTGCTGTAAAACACACAAAAATGAATACAAAACGCAAATTGTACTTCATGAGCAAGAAAGAACTCAGCACCTGACCATGATTACTCAACACTGGAAAACAATTAGAAACTCAGCCCCAGGGCAAACTAAAGCAGCTGTCACTTCTTTTTGTTAAAAGCAGACCTCAACCATCAAAAATGAGCAAAAAAGCAAAAAGAACTCTGACCATAGGCAACTTTTAATGAGAGAGAGAACAAATCTTAAACCATGAGGTTCCTAAAGGCCAATCAACTCCAGATGAAGTCCCAAAAATATATGAGCTAGTCCCCATTTTACAAATATTTCTTGGAAGATTTCAAAAAAGATCTTAAAAGAGAATTAGAAGAAAAATGTGGAAAGGAAATGAAATCTATGCAAGAGCATATGGAAAAGGAAAAACAGAAATTATCTGAAGAAAATTCCTTAAAAATTTTTGATGAAATGGAAAAAGCATATAACTCCTTACAAAATATATATGAAAAAGATACAAATTCATTGAAAAATAGAATTTGTGAAATGGAAAAAATGCAATGAACAAAAAAATTAAATTGGTCAAATGCAAAAGGAGTTAAAAAAGATAAGTGAAGAAAATAATGTATTAAAAATTACAATTGGACAAACGGAAATGAATGACTCAATAATACTTCAAGATTCAGTCAAACAAAAACAAAAAATGAAAATATAGAAGAAAATATGAAATACCTCCTAGGGAAAACAACTGATCTAGAAAATAGATCTAGGAGAGACAATCTAAGGATTATTGGACTTCCTGAAAGCCATGATGAAAAAAAAAAGAACCTAGACATTATCTTACAGGAAATCATGAAGGGCTGGAGCAGAATTTTTCAATTGAAGTAAAAACAAAGATACATCTAATTAAAAGAGATAAAGAAGAAAACTATATCTTGATAAAGGATGCCATAGATAATGAAGCAATAATAATGCTAAACATATATGCACTAAGTAGTATAGCATCCAGATTCCTAGAGGAGAAGTTAAGAGAGGTACAAGAAGTAGAGAGCAAAATTATACTCTTGGGGGATCTAAACCTTGCTCTCTCAGAACTAGATAAATTGAACCACAAAATAAATAAGAAAGAATTTAAAGAGGTATACAGAATATTAGAAAAGTTAAGTATGATAGATCTTTGAAGAAAATTGAATGGAGACAGAATGGAGTTAATTTTTTCTCAGTGGTTCATTGAACCTATACAAAAATTGACCACATGTTAGGGCATAAAAACTCAAAATCAAATGCAGGAAGCCAAAAATAGTAAATGAAAAATTTTTAAGATCATGATGCAATAAAAACCACATGCAATAAAAGAACAGGGGAAAATTGACCAAAAATTAATTGGAAAATAGATTATCTAATCCTAAAGAATGAATGGGTAAAATAATAAATCATGGACAGAATACCTTCATGCAAGAGAAGGACAATAATGAGACCATATACCAAAATTTGTGGGATGAAACCAAAACGGTAATAAGGGGAAATTTTACATCTCTAGATGCTTACTTGCATAAAAAGAGATGAATGACTTGGGACTACAATTAAAAAAGCTAGAAAAAGAACAAATTTTGGGGGTAGCTAGGTAGTGCAGCAGATAGAGCACCAGCACTGAAGTCAGGAGGACCTGAGTTCAAATCTGGTCTCAGTCACTTAACACTTACTAGCTTTGTGACCTTCGGCAAGTCTCTCAACCCCAATTGCCTCAGAAAAAAAAAGAAAAAATTTGAAACCCTCAATTAAATACCAAAGTTGAAATTATAAAACTAAAAGGGAAGATTAAGGGGGTGGAGCCATGGTGGCGGATATCAGACAGGAGTCTCTGTAACCTCCTCTAACCTTCCCTCAAACCAACAACATATGAAGCCTCTAGACTGATTTTGAAGCAAAAAAATCCACAATATATGGAGGACAACACGATTCTAGAAGAAGATACTCTGGAAAAACCTCAAAACAGGTCTGTTTTAATTGGGCCAGGGGGGTGGTCTGCTGAACCCAGACTGCAGCAGAGGGAGACTAAGGCAGGGAGCTGGAGCAGGGAGCTGGAACAGGAGTCAGAACAGGAGTGGGAGCGTTGTGCTTTTAACACACCTGGGAGTCTTCTGGGGGCCTCTTGGACTAATCTGTCCTGATTGTGGGCAGGTGGTTTGGAGGGTCTGCCTTTTGTGGGGTGTAGATTGTGAACCACTGAACCCCTGATGAGCATCGGACCTAGCTGCCATTACACAACACCCTAGGGTGATCAATCAATCAACAGGACTGATCAGCACCAGAAATAATTCAATCAGCCGAACTGCCAAGGGTGAACTAAAGCAGAACTGCCCAGTACCTGAAATAACTCAATCAACAGAACTGCCCCAGGGCAAATTAAAGCAGCCGTTCCACCTTTGCCTTAAACAGACCTCATACCTTTAAAAAAATGAATAAAAAACCAAAAAGAGCTCTCACCATAGACAACTTTTATGGAGAGAGGGAAGAACAGACCTCAAATCCTGAGGCCCCTAAAGGTAAAGCAACTCCAGAAAAAGCTCCAAAGAGAGACATCAACTGGTCTCCATGTCATGAGGCTTTCTTTGAAGATTACATAAAGGATCTTAAAACAGAGTTAGAAGAAACATGGGGAAACCAAATGAGATCACTGCAAAATAAAATAGAAAAAATGGAAAAAGAATGCAATGAACAAAAAAATGTAATTGGTCAATTGCAAAAGGAACTAAAAACAGTAACTGAAGAAAATAAGACA
>JAJPUD010030065.1:0-13426 GCA_023553655.1 Myrmecobius fasciatus
ATTCCAGCTAAGTGAGGAAAGGCTTTTATTGAAAGCCTTTTTTTTATTAAGTTTTATTAGTTTTTATTAAAAAGTAATTTTTTTAAAATTAAAGAAAATTAGTGAAGCTTTCCAAAAATAGAATAGTTTGTTTTTTTGAGGTAGTGAGTTCCTCATCAATGGAGATCATTAAAGTTTAATGATCATTTATCAGAGATTCTACTAACTAATTAGATGGCTTCTGTGGTTCAGTAGAAATCAGAGATTCTGCTTCTATCTTCCAATTTTAAGATTAGGTCTCTTTTTTTATATCATCCTAAGTCTTGGTTTCCTCATCTTTAAAATGAGAATAACACTAAATGAACTCCCTATCTCACAGAATTGATTTGTTATTTCTATGTCATATATAACATATGGCAAAGCCTTAAAAGAAGTCAAGATGACCACTGCAACAAAGAGGCGTCACAGTAGAAATTAGATGGAGGAAAAGATGTAGAAGTGTTCAAAAATGTGAGTTGCTATAAGCACTAGGGTTGCAATCTGGTTGGTCTGCTAGCTTCAACCATTCCCCTATCAAAATTCCATAATTAGGCTATATTGCTTGAGGCTTTAAAGGGATTTTTCTGCATCTTTATTTCTGAGCCTGTTTTACAAACTATCTGACTTAGATTGTAAAGACTATGACTTCAGTGTTGTTGGACTTTATACATTCTAGTAGATGGCTTCTTAATATATTTTTAGAGATATACAGGAAGTGAAGTAGGTATGGAAGAGCACTGGACCTGGAGTCTGAGAGACTTGAATTCAAATCCTGCTTCAGACTCTTACTACTTATAAATCTGTCTCTGGGCAAACCAGCCAGTTATAAAATATTTAAGTCCTGCTATGTTCCAGGAACTGTGCCAAGTACTGACAATCAAAGAAATTAGGAAGAAAGTCCTTCCTTTTGAGAAGTTCATAATCTAATGAAGAAAAAAGAAGCAAACAAATATGTACAAACAAGCTAGATACTGAATAAAAAGGAAATAATTGACAGAGGACGGGAATTAGACTGAAGAGTTGAATCCTTTCTGTAGAAGGTAGAATTTTGTCTGAGGATTGAAGGAAACCAGGGAAACCAAAAGATAGCAATGGAAAAGGAGGATATTCCAGGTATGGGTAATAGCAGAAAAAATGCATAGAGCCAAGAAATGGAGTGTCTTGTTTGTAGAATACTAAAGAGGCCAGCAGCATTGGATTGAAGGGAATGATGATATGTAATGTGTTAGAAAATTGAAAAATTGGGATAGACACATGGATCAGGTTATGAAGGTTTGAATGATAAATAGAAGGATTTGTATTTAGTCCTGGGGGTTATAACTAGCCATAAAAGGGGTTTTTGTTTGTTTTTGTCTTTAAATAGGAATATATACAGTGACATTGACAGATTTGTGCTTTGGCAAAATCACTTTGGCAGATAGACTGGAGTGGGGAGAGATTGATGGCAGGCAGACAATCAAATGTCTATTGTAATTGTCCAGAAGTCAAGTAACATGGACCTGTACCAACATGATAAAAATATCAGTGGAAAAAAGGGAACATATTCATGAAATATTACAAAGAGATATTGAAATCAACAGGTATTAGGAAACAGATTATATGTGGGCTTATGGGAGAGAGCAGCAAGAAACAGTAAGAAATTCATTGGTCAATTGCTATCTTTTATACTTGAAGAGGACCGAAATGACATCACTATGGTATAGTCGAGTTACAATGTGTCTGACTGGGGCTGTTAAGACCAATATGAGATCAGAATATTCTGCCATGGTAGGACAAAAATAGTCCTTATCAACATTTTGAGTGGCTTCTCTACTTTTGTGTATCTAACATTTCATTTGGACTAATTCAATTCTCAAGATTTCTCTTAAAATTTTAGAAATGATTGTATGACATGTCACATGCACAGGACTGCCTAGCATGGTGTGCCCTTATCAGAGAAAATAATGTGCTGTATGAGCAAAGGAGTTCAATACAACCAGCTCTTTATAATTTTGGGGGTAGTAGAAGGATTATGGTGTCCTTGATAGTTTTAAAAAGCTAGATAACTGAGGGTAAGGAAATGATTTCAGTTTTGGAAATATTAAATTTAAGATGTGTACTATACAGTTGATGTGAAATGTATGAAAGGCAGTTGGAAATGCAAAACTGGAGATAAGCAGAGAGATAAAAGCTGGATATGTAGATTTGAAAATCAACAGCATAGAGATGAAAATCAAATTTATAGAAACTCATCAAATCATAAAAGTGAAACAGTATAGAGGGATAATAATAGAATAGAGAGAGCACCACATTGATTGATCACCAGGTATCCACAGATAGTTAGTGTCCAAGGCCTTAATGCTGATTTAGCAAGGGAGACTGTGGAGGGGTCCCACAGATAGGAAGAGAATGAGAAGAGAGAATTATGGAAACCTAGAGAGAAGAAAATATCAAAGAGAAGAGAAAGGTCAACAGTGTCAAAGTAGTCAGAGAAGTCAAGAAGGAGGATTGAGAAAAAAGCTATTGGATTTACCAATTAAGAGATATTTGGAAACTTTTGATGGAAAATATTCAGTTGAATGATAAGGTCAGAAACTAGAAAGCTAAGAAGGTAGTGAGAAGAGTACAAGTGAAGATAGCTATAATCAATGGCCCTCTCAAGTTGATCCACAAAGTACAGAAGAGGAATAGGATAATAGTAGGGATAGAAGGATCAAGTGAAAATTTTCTTTTTTAAATTCTTTTCTTTTCTTTTTTTTTTAAAGGCAATTGGAATTAAGTGACCCAAAATCACACAGTTAGCAATTGGTAAATGTCTGAGGTCAGATTTGAACTTAGATCCTTCTGACTCCAGAGCCTGTGTTCTATCTGCTGCTCTATCTAGCTGCTCTGAAAGTAAAAGTTTCCTGAGGATAGAGGAAATATGGGCATTTTTACAACTAGGAGGGAAAAAGCCAGTATATATAGAGAGAATGAAGATAGGTGAAAGAATGGGGATTCCAGAAGGGTTAATCTGTTGGAGGAAACAGGATGAAATGGGATAGTTTATGAAGGGAGCAGGCTTTGCCTAGGCAGGAAGCAAAACAACTCTTTATGTGGCAAATGGCCTCAATTTTTTTCAGTAAAAAATTAGATAATTCTCAACTGAGGGAATGGTAGAAGAGAGACCCATGGCAGCTTTGTGGGTAGATGAAATGTTTGGAAGAGCTGTGGTGGAGGATGCAATAGTGAGTTAACAAAGATATGGGATTTCCCTAGATGGAGCTAAGATAGTGAAGTAAAGCCAGAAAGTTGGTGAACTCTTCCAGTTTCCCTCAAAAACCACATGAAACCAAACCTCTGAACAGTGTCTGATGGAATAAAACCACTCTCCAATTCAAGATAGACTGGAAAAACTTCAAGAAAGATCAATCTCCCTGAGGTAAAAAAGGATATTCAGGCCAGCTCAGATAGACTTTGGGAAAGCCATTAAGAGGGTCCTAATCACAGCAAATCAGCAACTAAGAACCACAGTCCTGGCTCAGTAGAGAAGCAAATCAGTGGGGCAGCCTCCAGTCCCAACTCAGACAACAAACTTGGAAACAAGGCTGTTTCCTGAAAAGAAAAGGAACAGCTACCCCCTGTAAAAATAATGGGCCCCTATGCTAAAAGCCAAGGTTCAGAGCTCAATGCAAGGGTAAAAGCTAAGGACAGCACACTATTTACCCTAAGAGCACAGCTCAATCATAAAAGTAAAAAAGAAAAAAGAAAAAAAAGAAAGAAAGAAAAAATGTCAAAAGAAATGGGAAAAAATGAGCTGAAACAAAAAGGAATCTTGACCATAGAAAGGTACTATGGTGACAGAGAAGACCAAAACCCAAATTCAGACGAGGAAAAAGTGCCCACAGAAGAAATCTCAGGGAATGATATAAATTGGTCTCAAGCCCAAAGAAGCTTCTTGAAGTGCTCATAAAAGACTTTAAAAACCAAATAAAAGAGGTAGAAGAAAAAATGAGAAAGGATTGAGGAGTATGCATGAAAGAGTCAACAGCATGGAAAAGGAAAGAAAAAAACTGAAAAAAACAAAAAGTAGAATTAATTAAATTTAAAAAAAGATTTAAAAAAAGCTAACTGAAGAAAATCATACATTAATAACTAGAACAGAGCAAATGGAAGCTAATGACAGCAAGAATCAGTCAAACATATAAAAAGATTTTTTTAAAAAAAGAAAGAAAATGTGAAATAGCTTATTGGAAAAACACCTGATTTAGAAAATAGACTCAGATGAGACAGTTTAAAATTATTGGCTTACCTGAAGGTTATGATCAAAGAAAGAGCATAGATACCATTCTTTAAGAGATCATTAATAAATCTGCCCCAATATTCTAGGAATAGAGGGGGGGGAATACTTATTGAAAGAATCCATAAATCACCTTGGGAAAGAGATTCCCACAAGGAAAACTCCAAGATATATTATTGAAAACCACTAGAATTGGAATCTCAAGAAAAAAATGCTGCAAGCTTCCACACAAAACAATTCAAATATCAAGGAGTAATAGTAAAGATTACCCAGGATTTGTCAGCTTCTACAATAAAGGATCAGAGGGCCTGGAATACCATATTCTGGAAGGCAAAGGACCTAGGGTTATAACCAATAATTAACTACCCAGCCAGACTCAGTATCATCTTTCAGGAGAGGTGATAGCGATTCAAAGAAGTAAGAGACTTTCAATCATTTCTATTGAAAAAAAAAAAAAAAAACGGAACAGAACAGAAACTTTAATCTACAAACACAGGACTCAAGAGAAACATAGAAAGGAAAAAGGTGAAATATAGATATAGATAGATATAGATATAGATATATAAATATAGATAGATATAAGTAGAAAAATGGATGGATATCATTTCCCCATCTAGGGATGTAAAAAGTTAAACTTTTAAATTATACATATATATATATAATATTATAAGATATATTATATGTTACACATATAATATATAATAATTTTATATATGCATATATATCATTTAAACTCTTAAACTCTTTACATCCCTAGATGGGGAAATGATATCTATGACTCTTGAGAACTATATCTGTCACTGAGACAGATGGCATCACATGGACAGAGGGTGTGGTTGGGAATGGACTCTGATGGGATGACATCAAAGAGAAAGACATTAAGAGGTGAAAAAGGATCTGTACTAGAAAAAGAGGAAAGGGGAATTATAATGGGACAATTAGTTAACATAAAGACCTATTACAATCTAGAAAGAACAGAGAGGGATGTGCACTGTCTGAAGTTTGATCTCATCAGTTTTGGCTCTGAGATGAAATACCTTAATCATTTAGTTGGGTACAGAAATTTATCTAACCGTATAAATAAGTAGGAGGAGAAAGAGGAAATAAAAGGGAGAGACAGAATAGAAGAGAGTGCAGAAATTCTAGGGGAAAAGTTAAAAGAAAAGGGAAAGGGAGAATAGGTAATAAGGTACTAGGTGAAGTGGGTTGAAAAAACCCTATTAAGAGAAGATGGGAGGGGTGACAGGAGATAAGGTAGTGGGTAGGATGGGTTAAAAAAAAAACATGACTAAAGCCTGGGTAGAGAGAACAAAAGTATATCCAGGGAAGTAAACAGGATGGAGGGAAATACAGAACTGGTAATTCTAACTGTGAATGTGAATGGGATGAACTCTCTCAAAAAACAGAAGGGAATAGCAGAGTGGATTAAAAAACAGAATGCTACAATAAGCTGTTTACAAGAAACAAATCTGACAAAGAGAGACATATATAGAATAAAGGTAAAAGGGTGGAACAGAATTTAGTATGCTTCACCTGAAGTAAAAAAAAAAGGGGGGGGGAGTTAGCAATTCTGATCTCAGATAAAACAAAAGTAAAAATAGATCTTATTAAAAGAGATAAGGAAGGAAAGTACATCTTGATAAAGGGTACCTTAAACATTGAACTAATAAATTACTAAATGTATATGCACCAAGTGGTAGAGCAGCCACTATCCTAGAGAAAATTTTAAGCCAGTTACAGGAAGATATAGACAGCAAAATTATATGAAGGGGAGACCTCAAACTTCCCCTCTCATAATCAAACAAATCTAACCACAAAATAAGCAAGAAAGAAATTAGGGAGGTTAATAGAATCCTAGAAAACCTAGATGTGATAGACCACTGGAAAAAATTAAATAGGGACAGAAAGGAATATACTTTTTTCTTGGCAGTACATGGCACTTACACAAGACTTGAACATGTGTTAGTACATTAAACCACACAATTAAATGCAGAAAGGAAGAAATAGACCACAATGCAATAAAAATTATATTCAATAAAGAGGCAGGGAAAGTTAGACTAAAATCAATTGGAAATTAAATAATCTAATTCTAAAAAAATGAGTGGGTCAAAAACAAATCACAGAAAAAATCTATAATTTCATCTAAGATAATGACAGTAATGATACAACATACCAAAATCTATGGGATATAACCAAAGTAGTTATCAGAAGAAATTTTATATCTCTAAATATCTACCTGAATAAAATAGAGAAAGAGGAGATCAATGAATTGAGCATGAAACTAAAAAAGCTAGAAGGAGAATGCAATAAAACCCTCTATTACATATCAAATTAGAAATTCTGAAACTCAAAGGGGAGATTAATAAAATTGAAACTAAAAAATCTATTGAACTAATAAATAAAACTAAGGGTTGATTTTATAACAAAAAAAAAAAACTTCAGCAAAATAGATGAATCTTTGGTTAATTTGATTAGAAAAAAGAAAGAAAAAAACCAAATCACCAGCATCAAAAATAAAAAGGGTGAACTTATTGCTAATGACAAAGAAATTGAAGTAATAATTAGGAGTTATTTTACCCAACTGTATAGCAGCAAATATAACAATCTACCTGAAGTAGGTGAATGTTTAGGAAAATACAAACTGTCCAATTAACAGGAGAGGAAACAAATTAGTTAAGTAGTCCTATTTTAGAAAAAGAAATTGAAAAGGCCATGAATTAACTCCGTAAGAAAAATCTCCAGATACATTCACAATTGAATTCTACTAAGCATTTTAAGAACAATTAATTCCAATAATATCTATTTGGAAAAATAGGTAAAGAAGGAGTATTCCCAAATTCATTGTATGACACAAATATGGCATTGACAACTAAGCCAGGATGAACCAAAACAGAGAAAGAAAATTAAAGGCGAATCTCCTAAATGAATACTGATGCAATGAAATTACAGCAAGTTATGAGATGATACACAATGACCAAATGGGATTTATACCAGGAATGCAGGACTGGTTCAGTATCAGGAAAATTATTAACATAATTGACCTTATCAATAACAAAACCAATAGAAATCATATGATAATCTCAATAGATGCAGAAAAGGCTTTTGACAAAATATGGTACCCATTCCTATTAAAACATGAAAACTGGGACACTAATGCATTGTTGGTGGTGGTGTCAAATGATTCAACCATTCTGGAGAGTGATTTGAAACTATGCCCAAAGGACTATAAAACTGTTCATGTCCTTTGACCCAGCAGTACCATTACTGGGTCTGTAATCCAAGGAAATCATAAAGAAGGGAAAAGGACCCACATGTGCAAAAATGTTTGTAGCAGCTCTTTTTGTGGTAGCAAATAATTGGAACAGGAGTGGATGCCCAGCAATTGGGTAATGGTTGAACAAGCTATGGTACATGAAGATAATAGAATATCATTGTTTTATAAAAATGATGAACAAACTGATTTTGGAAAGACCTGGAAAGACTTACATGAACTGCTGGTGAATGAAACAAGCAAAACCAGGAATACATTGTATACAATAATAGCAAGAATGTGTGATGATCATCTATGAAAGATTTGATTCTTCTCAGTGGTTCAGTGATCCAAAGCAATCCCAATAGACTTTGGACAGAAAATGCCATCTGTATCCAAAAAAAGAACTAAGGAGACTGAATGTAAATCAACACATGGTATGTTCACTTATTTTTTTCTGTTTTTTTCTCTCTTCCATGATTTTTCCCTTTTGCTTTGATTTTTTCTGTCCCAACATGATTAATAAAGTAATGTGTATTAAAATAAAAAAATTAATAGAAAAAAATAAAGGAGATATAGAAGGGTTATGTAGCAGCTGAGGGAATCCAATTAAGCTTGTATAACATAAATTTATAGGGAATCCAATTAAAATGTTTGTATGGTTTTTTCCACCTTCAGCATGTGTGCAGGAGCCAAGGCATTAAGTAGATGTTGGAACTGATTCAATACTGAGACTAAGCAGAGCACAGTGATATGATAAGGAAAGCAGAGACTGAAGATAAGAGGACAGTGTGGAATTAAACTGGATAATAAAGGGTTCAAGATGTGGAAAAAAAGAGAAAGTGGATAAAGCAGTTGTGAGTGAAAATATAGGTATAGAAAAATTGAAATCACAATGTGAACAAAGAGCAGGGTTTGATAGGAGAAGTCAACAGTTTATGGTCAGATTAAGAGATTTCAAAGATCTTGAAAACAGAAGTGATACATTTGTGTATGAATGGAAGATCAAGGACCACTTTTGTGTGTGCCTCAGGTGAGATAAAGAATGAATAGGTTGGGGAATTGCATGATTAAGGGTGTTTGAGGAAGTATTGAAGGCAAGACTTGAAGACTCCTTAAACTTAAACTGAGGGCCTCCATTTTTTAAATCTCTATTGAAGAACATTTATTGATTATTTTTTTTTCTTTTTGATTGTACATTCAGAGACCTTAGAGTTAAAAATGTTTGTTCTAGAGATTCATTCACAGAAAGCAAATCTTGTCACTTAATGTTCAGAAAGGTTCCTAAGGGATGTTGGTATATCAATAGCAGGTGTACCTCTCACAACTCAGTTGGTCATGGAGGGGCATTTCTACATTATAGTGAGAAGAATAAGTAATGTGGTATAACACTTTAGGGATTGCAAAATCTTTTATGTTTAAGCACTTTAAATATGTTATCCCATTTAATCTTTACAATAACTCTGTGAGGTGGGTGCTATTATTACTTCCATTTTACTGAACAGAAAGTTGTGGGTTAAATAGGTAAGGAAACTTGCCCCACTGATCTCTTAAGTGTGTAAGGAAGTATTTTTATCTAAATCTTCCTGACTTCAAGTTCCAGCTCTGTCTCTTACATAACCTATTTTCCCTTGATAATTACCCAGTCAAGTTTTTGATTGTGAGGGAATAATGTTTTAAAAATAAGTTTATTAACATGTTTCAAGTTTCATTAGAATTGAGATGAACAAATAACTCAAAAGAGAATTTGTAGTCAGGAAATCGTAATATTATGCAGGCTTAGCCATTTACTAGCTAAGAGACCTTAAAAAAATGATTCACTTTGCTGGGTAAAAGTTTTATTATCTATAAAATATGAAGAGGGTTGGATTTGATGAGCTTTGTAGGCTCTTCCAGCTCTAACCCTATGATCCTAAAAACAAGCTTAATGTGGATCTTTTATTGATATAATTTATAAAAATTCATTTAGGAATATTTGTCTGGTTACCCATTAATTAATGAAGTAATAAAGGAAGATTCCTAGATATGACTTATATCCTCAAAGCAATAATAACAATCAACGGAATTTGAAGAGCAAAGATAATTCAAAAGATCAGGTATTGGGAGGTACTTTAAAGATTGACTAATATAATTTTTCATTATTCAAATCAAGTCAAAATCATATCAAATCAAATCAAATTACTCAGTTAAGTGAATGAGGTGTATGGAGGTTAAATAATTTGTTTAAAATAACATAGTAATAGACTATTTTTCACTAAACCAGATTGCCTTCTATCATGCCTTGTTCCACATGCCATTTATAGAAATTGTGAATTCACAAATGATGCATAAGTTTGGGTGGCCACATATCCATTGGAGGAAGAGATTTTGTCAGGTAATGAGCATAAGCCAATCTAAAATCATAATTTTACATCACATGTTGCCACATAGTGAGAATAGTGAAGACTTGAGGGTATACAAAAAGCTGTTTCTCCTTCTGAAAAATATTTCTGTATTTCAAAATAGAAAAGATTAGGTTTTCTTCACAAAATAAAAATTTCTAGAGTCAACATGAATATTGCCCCAATGCAAATGAAGGAACTGTTTAAATATTAAGGAGCTAGATGAAATGCAGAGAGATTTAAAGCTGAATGGATCAGTGGACCTCATCAGTTGATGAGCTTTTTAAATCTGTGGCTTTGAAGAAGGATTTCTTTTTCTTTTTTCCTTTTTAAGCAAGAAATGATCATTCTCGGGGCAGAGCCAAGATGGTGGAATGAAGACATGTCTCTCTGTGTCCTCCTCTGACCTTCTCTCAAATCATCAGTAAAATAAGCCTCTGAACTGATTTTTGAGTCAACGAACCCAGAAATATTTGGACTATGAAGTATTTTTTGCAGAAGTTAACCTTTGAAGAGCTTCAGAGTAGGTCTGTTTAAGTTGGGGAATGGGGTGAGCAGTTTGCCGGGCATCCGGGAGACAGAGCAGGAAACTGGGTGGGACTCAGCATGGCAGAAACACCTGGTGAGTGTCTCTGAAGCACTTGGGATGGTCTGCCCTGATTGCTGGCAGGTGCTTTGGCAGACCTGCCTTTTATAAAAGGTAGGTTAGAAAAACCTCTGCAAGCATAAAGTCCCAGCGACCGAACCAGCACCGGAAGTTAATTAGCAGGATTGCCCCAGGGCAAACTACCACAGCTGTCACTTCTCTCACTTTAAACAGACCCCAAGCTTTCTAAAAAATGAGTAAGAAGCAGAAGAGAGCTCTTACCATAGACAGCTTTTATGGTGAGAAAGAAGGGCAGACCCCAGATCCTGAGGTTCTGAAAGCAACTACAGTGGAAGCCACAAAGGGAGACATGAGTTGGTCACCATTTCACCAGGCTTTCCTGGAAGACTGCATGAGGAATCTCAAAAGAGAGCTAGATGATAAATGGGGAAATGAATTGAGATCAGTGCAAGAAGCCCTCCACAAGAGGCTGATAAAAACACCAATTTACTGAGAAACAAAATTGGTGAATTGGAAATAAACAACAATGCACTGAGAAACAAAATTGGTGAATTGGAAATAGACCAAAATGCATTGGAAAACAAAATTGGTGACATGGAAAAAGTACGCAATGAACAAATTGGCCAGTTACAAAAGGAGCTGAAAAAGGTGACTGAAGAAAATAATACTTTAAAAATTAGAACTGAACAAATGCAAGTGAATGACTCAACAAGACTTCAAGAATCATTCAAACAAAGACAAAAAAAAAGAAAAAATAGAAGAAAATATGAAATATCTCCTAGGAAAAACAACTGACTTGGAAAATAGATCTAGGAGAGACAATTTAAGGATTATTGGAGTTCCTGAAAGCCATGATGAAAAAAAGAATCTAAATACTGTCTTACAGGAAATCCTTAAAGAAAACTGCCCTGATGTTTTAGAATCAGAAGGCAAAATCACCATTGAAAGAATTCACCAATCAACTCCTGAAAGAGACCCCAAAATTAAAACCCCAAGGAATATCGTAGCTAAATTTCAGGACTATCACACCAAGGAAAAGATATTGCTAGCAACTAGAAAGAAACAATTCAAATACTGAGGATCTATAATTAGAATCACACAAGATCTGTCAGTCTCCACACTGAAGGATGAAAGGACCTGGAACCAGATATTCTGAAAGCCAAAGGAACTTGGATTATGGCCAAGAATAGCCTATCCAGCTAGAATGAGCATTATCTTCCAGGGAAGAAAATGGTCATTTAATGATATAGGTGAATTTCACCTATTTCTAATGAAAAGACCAGATCTGAACAAGAAATTTGACCTCCAAACACAGAACTCAAGAGAAGCATAAAAAGGTAAACAGGAAAGGACTCTTGAGAACTATAGTTCTACTATGGGGATACTTAAAGATTGGGGGTATAATTTGATATTGCTTCAATAATATGAAAAAGAAAACTAGAGGGGAAAAGAGGGAAAAGGTGGTAAAATAAGGTTTAAAAAAAGAAGTAAAAATAAGGTAAAATCTCATGAAGAGGCAAAGAAAACTTAATATAATTGAGAGAAAGAAGGAAATGAGACAAACATTGTGTAAATATTACTCTCATCAGATTGGGCTCTAAAAGAGTATATCAGCCGCATTTGGTTTCACAGAGAAACATGTCCTTCCTTATAGGGAAGTGGGAGGGAAAAGAGGAAAAGAAAGGGATAAACTAATAGAAGGGGAAATAGAAGAATCAGGGGAAAGGAGCAAGAAAGGGGGAAGGGGTCTAAAGGGGGAGGATGTTTTAGGGGAGGTGGTCATCAAAACCAAAATACTAAGGGGGGAAGGGAGAAAGAGGAAAGGAAAGGGAAAAACAAAACTTGGGTAAATATGATGGCAGGAAATACAGAATTATTTTAACTGTGAATGTGAATGGGATGAACTCTTCCATAAAGCAGAAGCAGATAGCAGACTGGATTAAAAACCAGAATCCAACAATATGTGGTCTACAAGAAACACATCTAAAGCATGGAGATACATACAGGGTGAAGATAAAAGGTTGGAGCAGAACCTATTATGCTTCAGGAGAACAACAACAACAAAAAAGCAGGGGTAGCAATATTGATATCAGATCAAGTAAAAGCAAATATAGATCTAATCAAAAGAGATAAGGAAGAAAACTATATTCTATTAAAGGGTACCATAGATAATGTAGCAATATCAATACCAAATATATATGCGCCAAGTGGTATAGCATCCAAATTCCTAGAGGAGAAATTCAGAGAGATGCAAGAAGAAATAGACAGCCAAACGATACTAGTGGGGGATCTCAACCTTGCTCTTTGAGAATTAGATAAATCAAACCACAAAATAAATAAGAAAGAAATTAGGGAGGTAAACAAATTGTTAGAAAAGTTAGGTATGATAGATCTTTGGAGAAAATTGAATGGAGACAGTAGGGAGTCTACTTTTTTCTCTGCGGTACATGGAACTTATACAAAAATTGACCATGTGTTAGGGCATAAAAACCTCAAAATCAAATGTAGAAAGGAAGAAATAGTAAATTTATCTTTTTCAGATCATGATGCAATAAAAATCACATGCAATATAAGGCCAGAAGAAAATAGTCCAAAAGGTAATTGGAAATTAAATAATCTAATCCTGAAGAATGAAGGGGTGAAAGAGCAAATCATAGACACAATCGATAATTTCATCCAGGAGAATGACAATAAGGAGACAACATACCAAAATTTGTGGGACACAGCTAAAGCTGTTATAAGGGGTAATTTTATATCTCTAGATGCTTACTTGCATAAAATTGAGAAAGAAAAGATCAATGAATTGGGCTTATTATTAAAAAAAAACTAGAAAAAGAACAAATTAAAAACCCTCAATTAAATACCAAATTGGAAATTCTAAAAGTAAAAGGAGAAATTAATAAAATCGAAAA